>CANXYI011153537.1:0-15274 GCA_948208565.1 Hura crepitans | reverse complement strand
AATAAGTTTCTCTCTTTTTGACATTTGGTTTGCCACTTCATGGACCAACTACAAGATCCCATCAATCAAGGTTATAGAGGGATCTAATGAAGACGTGAAGGCCATCTTTGTTTTCTTTTCTAGTTATTTTCTTACTTTTATGTTGGAACAATTAAGCTTTAATAAAAAAATTCATTTTAAGCATCTTTATGTTGCACAATCATTACATGACATGGTACTCTTGAACGTGAGTTAAGAGAATTAAAAAAAAGGAAGAAAAAAAGGAAAAAGAGAAAAAGAAATAGACATAATCAGCTTAATCTACATCTGTTACAGATAATACATGATGGCTCATCACCGCTACACATAATTTTAAAGCTCAAAACATGATCTTTCCTTGTAAAGCATGAGAAATATCCTTGAATGTGAGATGAGAGAAAGGAAATAATAAGCTGGGAGCAACTATACTCAAAAGAATGCCCTATATTCGAATCTTAAAAGAAGTCCAAATTCAATAGGCACTAAACCTAAACTATCAAATTCATTATGTATCATCATTTTCAAAGCCTAAAAGTTTATGACAATCACACTAAAAAGCCAAACCTTTTATCTATTCTTGCCCCCATAAAAATCCAAAAGTCTAAAGGTGCTAGAGTCTAAAAGTCTATAATAGTACACATTTCCCTTAAGCCTCAAACAATTGAGCACTCTCTTTTCAATCATGGTTACCCTCATTCAAAACAAAAAAAAATGAATCTGTTAATTCCTGCTAAGTTGATTAACCAAAAACATGAGCCTAGCCAAAAGTTAAGGAAATTTGAGAGAAAATAGTTAGTTAAAAAATCCTTAAGACTGATTAATAATAGAGATATCATTAATGCAGTACTTAGAAAGGTCGAAAAGATGACATTCATCATTAAAAGATTCAAATTCATGGGGGTATGAAGTCAACACCCATAGAAATCCACTTATTGATCTAAAAAACTCCATCCCCTATGCTGAGATCTTCAAAACATATCAAGCCATCTCAAAAAGGTGCAAGTCTAGACTCAATTGATCAAACAATTAGATCCCAAGGTTTAACCAAATGTTTATAAGATGAATTCAAAAAAATTTAAAAATGAATCAAAAGAATAAAGAAGCTCGATAGGTTGAAAACTTGCAAAGGGCAGCCTAGGCTAAAATTAAAGCATACCTTTCTAGATTAAAAACATGCAAAGGGCAGTGTAGGCAAAAATTAGAGGTCAAGAGAAAATATTTTGTTGGAAAATCTGTGGACCAACTAATAACAAGAGTACCATGCTATGCAATTATATACCTTTGGATGCTTATTCACCATGATCATTGCATGCTCATTCACTATAATCATTCACTCTTCAGTCACACATGCTTAAATGCCCTCCATGGTAAATTGAGATTTCACCTAATCCTTTACCTCACTATTGTTCACCTTAACTCAACTTCCTTCTTAACACGTTCCCTAGCCTTTCTATCACCATAACTTAACCACTTTCTTCAAGAGACATCTTTTTCTCATTAGCCCAACCTACCCTACAACTTTATAATTTCACTATTTTCTTAAACCCAACCTTTTTCTTATGATAAGTCTAAGAGGAGAATGATCCTAATAACAAAACATGTACTAACTCATGCATTTAGAAACATTGTCACACATACATCACAATCAATAGGTTCACTCACACTCATTCTTACTTGCTCACACACATTCTTACTTACACTTATTTAAACATCTATTTTTGGAAAAAGTACCCATTTTTCCTATTCATACATTTGCCCTCATCACAAAAGAACATTTATTAACTATAGGAGAAGATGCATCCATTGTTCAACATACATGACACATTTATCATAGGAAAAAAGTACCATCGCTTAACATGTATCTGCCTTCACCATTCATACATCGTAAGAGACAATTCATTCATTTAATCATCTAGGAAAAAGTCATATTCATGTATTACATGCACTTACAATTGACTCAGATTCCTCATGCATTTAGGAGAAAATAAGCAAATGTATGATTGCTTCATATAAGAAAAGATTAAGAACCAATTCACATATCACTCATTCATCACTAAATTCATTCACCCGCACTTATCCAAGTAGGCACATAGTTAATAGGTACATGTTCACCCATTCATGACATATTCACATTGAATCACTCTATCATTAGAGTTATTGTATTCATCCATCAACTTTAAGGCTTCACACTCATTCATAGGATAGAGTGCGATCAATCATTCTTTAAAATCATCTCATTCATCACATTTGTTATTTCACATTCATTCATCTAAGATAGGATAAAATATATTCATTCATTTAAGAGAAACCAATTACTAGACACATTCATACATTTGCACACATATCAATTCATCCAACATTAGCCATCCACTTTAGGCACACTACTCATGAGGTTTACACGTGTAAGCATCTCATCATATATTATTCAAAGAATAGATAAATAACATGCACATTCAACATTTAAAATAAACGTCACATTCCTTCACGTATTATAAAAAAAGGTTCATTCTTTTAGTCATCTAAGAACTAAGAAAAAACTTATCCATGTTAGGCACTACATTTAGTCATGCATGCTTATATACATTAGCCACATGCCTAAATGTACTTCAACCTCCAGATCATGCATTAGTCATACACTTACATCACATACAATACATATACAAATAACATCACACATAACGCATATGCATATGATGTCACACACAAACATGCAAGATATTAATGTCCTTAACACTAGATATGGTTTAAACTATTACTTAAGACCTATCATGTGATTTGGTTCGATCCACAACATCAAATTATTTAGGCCTATCACTAGATTTGATTCGATCAACTGTTTTAGACCTATCACTAGATTCGTTTTGACTAACACTTTCACATTCATCACTAAATTTAGTTTGATCAACTTTTTTAGGCCTATCACTAGATTTAGTTCGATTAACTCTTTTAGGCCTACCACCAGATTTGGTTTAGTCAACTTTTTTAGGCTTATCACTAGATTTAGTTTAGTTAGTATATTCAGACCTATCACCAGATTTAGTTTAATAAGCTTTTCTACACTTATCACCAGATTTGGTTCAGTAAGCATCTTTAGATATATCACTAGATTTTGTTTGGTCAACTATTTTGAACTTATCACTAGATTCAATTCAGTTCAATTGCAACTTACTAATCTGAAGTTGAGTAGGCATTAGTATTCGATGTAGTTTACTTTTAAGACTTATTTAGAAGCATCAAAGCAAAACATGTGTTTTGATCTAGTTGGATTTTTTTACTTCATTCGAAGACAAAGCAAGCACCCATATTTGGTGTAGTTTTCTTTAAAATATCAATTCTTTTTCGAAGAAAATATACCACTCTGGTTAAGCAAGCTTTTACAAATGATTTGGAGGCAAACATCCATATTCAATGTAGCTTCATGCTAGGTAAGTATACTTTCAGTACGTATCTCTAACTAAAGTCTTTTGATGTGTATTTTCACTTTGGCATTTCATAGCACACACTAAACTAGGGGCAATTATAGATGCCTTGATTTTGGGTGTAGGACTTTCTAATATATTCTAACGTTGACTTAACTTGAAAAGCTTACGGTGCTACTCTCATTACAAAATAAATGGGAATTTGTGCCTGTAATAAAGGGCTTAGGCAGAACCCTAACACTAATTCTAATAGGCATGCAGGGGTGAAGCCCTCATGGTATGGACCCATTCACCTTTTTTGGTTTATGATAATCACCAAAGATAGGCTTTTAAGTAATGGCACAAGCCTCTTAGGAAGCAAGTCTGCATGAACCTATTTTAAATAAGATCTGTAAGGACATACTCCACCTAGGTCTGTACTAGCCCAATAAACTCTACCAAGCCAAAGGTCCATAGTCCACATTGACCTCTTTTAGATAAGGTCTATATGTACTAACTCAAACCTAGCACATAAACTGGCAGGAAAGCGTACAACCTAGGTGTGCATAGACTTACTGCCATAAAATTTTCCAAAAGTGGGATTTTCCTATTTAGACTATGAATCCTATTCCTATTAGTATTATGCTTTTGTTAGATTAGAAAACTCTTAAAATTAAGCCTATAAATACCTTACTTATGCATGAAGAAAGAGAAGGCCGAGAATTCATGAGCCTAAGAGAGGACTCTAAAGAGGTATCACTCTACTAGTCCTATTAGCCTCACTTAAAATAATTCTTTCTATACTCTTACATATTTGTGTTATTGCTTGATGAGTTTATTCACAAGTTAATATCTAAGGCCCCTTTTTATATATATTCTTGTTGTTTTCAAGGACCTATGATCTCTAAGGATTGATCACAAGTGAGGTGATTCTATATAATCCTTATTTTGATAATGAGAGTAGGTCATGATTTTAAGTTGTTTCATAATGTACAATTAATTGTCATTACATCATATTCACCTTAATTGTATGAGCTTATTTGTAAACATGATGAAGTTTACATGACTTACTTTCTTGACATGTGTATGATATGTTGTCTGCATAGACTTATGTTTAGTAATAGTATATTATTCATCTTATATATCATGCTTTAGTATGTCTTGTTTACCATATTGATATAATCCTCTGATGTTTTCATGTTGTACAATTATCTCATTCTCTAATATGTATATTGTTGATGTACTGAAATTGTTCTTTAGTATACATAGACTCCCTTTCACGAGGAATGTAGTCCATATGGATGATCTTGTGTCATTCTTGTTTATTCCATTTTTAAGTCTGTATGAACTCCTTCTTATGAGGAACATATTCTGCACGGACATCTTCTTTGGATTTCAATTTCACATGTATTTGTCTCTTCTCTTCTTTATGATTTTATATAAGTCCTTTATCTGGTATTGTTAAACCACTTCCTTTGAGTTGTATGTAAGCAAACATTCTAATTGGAGTGGAGATCTAGATTGACATAATATTCTTTATAATCAGTAGTCTGCACGGACACTAACTAGAGCTATATAGAGTCTACATGGACTTATCAAGGTACAAACAAAACCATCTAAGTCTTAACTTTATTTCCTTTAGTTTTGTACTTATTGTATCTTTTGATTTATTTTGGGTTGTAATAGATAGTTAATAACTCATTTTACATGACAAAGCTTAAATCTCACAGTAAATAGTTTTCTACCTAATTAATTAGTGTTTTCATAATAAAATCAATTTTAACTTTTCTTTAATCAAAAGTCACATGAAAAATGTAATTTAATAAAGGCCATTCTCCTATAAATGGGAGTTAGACAATTACAGCCTATTCCTATGGAATTATGGGTAATTTTTAGGTCATACCACATCTAATTCATGACTCATTTTTTGGATATACAATATACCTTATTATATTTATTAAATATCGCACTTTACATCTTACACATAAAATGGTGACATAAATTCTTTAAATATAATACATGCTTGCTTAATATGGGATTGATAAAAATTACAATATACAAAGAAGACATATTATTCGAGCATAAATAAGATTTGAATTCTAAACCTTTTTGGTACAAAAGATCAGAGGTCCTGATATAGAGGCCAGGTGGTGACTCCACTAACCACTCTTGTCCTCTATAAAAATATCATAATCTCTATAATAAGCATATTTGGACTAATGTTTTATTATATGTGTTATTCAAGATGGTCTATGGAGATGTAAACCTATATTATATAGGATATATTTTATGACTTGCATGTGTGTGGAGGAGATTACATGTTGTGATATAACTATATAGGTGATTGAGTTTAGATAAGGACCAGAAGGGTCTAGGATATTAGTTGATGATTGAGATAGTATAAAAGTGTTGTTTTTAATAGGTTTTATTTTGGATTATGTCTATACATAACCATTAAGGTCTAGAAATTTTGTTATAACAAAACAGTCACAATGATATGTATCATTTCCATGTAAAATTATTTGTAAAAGATGATGGTAAAGTTAAGATAAATTTGTTTATGTAATCTCTTATTTGGATTGGTAATAATTCGAGTAGGACATGTCACAGTGTGGCATCCCTCATTCGAATCCTGCTATCAAGTCAAAGGAGGGGTGTTACATTTAATGGTATCAAAGCTTAGGTTTAGTGATTTCTATGTGTATTAGATTACATTTTAGTGTTATAGGTTTAATATCTATATACATCAGTTGATGTTGCACTACTTAAATATCATGTTTGTTTCTAGATATAGATTAAAGATAAGCAAATCACAGCTACCAATTACTGAATAGGAAGAGATGTAAAGGAATTCCATAGCATTAGTGAATGAGCTGGAACTTGTGAAAGATTCAGTGCCTAGTGATGTAACATAATCTACATTTGCCTAGTTAACATAAGCTACACCCCTATGAATGCACCAGATGGCAGACTTATTAAGATAAACTATTGCAATAGTTGTTCCACAACCAGCACTAGTGCTATAACCACAAGTACAATAGCAACAACTCCCAAATGCATTTTAGAAAACTTATATAAAATAAGTTAAAAAGATGAGACCTGTTAATTTTAAGGGAGCTGATAGAAATGAAGTAGCCAGGATAGAATACTATTTGGTGAGAACATAAAGGATTTTAGAGCAATTGAAATGTAATTAAGAAGCATGTTTGTTTTGTACAACATCGCTATTATAGGCAGAGGCATACTATTAGTGGAAAATAGTTGTAGAACATAAATTTATAGTATTTATGACCTAAGAATTTTTCTTACAAGAGTTTAAGAAAAGGTACATCATAAAGACCTATGTAGAAAAGAAGAGAAAAGAATTTATGAATTTGAAACAAAGGGGATGATCTATTGTAAAATATGAGAAGGAATTCTCCAGATTGAGTAGGCATGCAAAGGAGAGAATCCCCACTGAGGAAGATAGATGTAGGAGATTTAAAAAAGGCCTTAATAATGAGATTAAACTATAAATGGCAATGAATAAGGTTAATAACTTTGCCAAGTTAGTCATGGCAACATATGCTATAGAGGATATACTAAAAGTGCAGAGGGACAATTTATAAAAGAAGAGATCTTTCACTCTAAGGTAAACTAGCTTAGCTCTAGAATTAAGCAAGGGACAAAAAGAGAATCCAATTGCTCAATCATAATAGGGGATAATTTTGACATAGTGACCTATGTAGATAGGGAATTTTAGATTATGTTAGTAGAAATCGACTTCTAGTGCACCAATCTCTTTAGGTAAAAGCACATTCCCTACTTGCCAGATGTGTGGAAGGAGACACAAAAGAGTTTGCTGGAGAACCATTCTACATGCATGTTATAAATGTGAATCCATAAGGCATTATTGAAAAGATTGCCGAAAGAAGATAAATAACTCCACTCAATTATAGGTATTATCACTAGTCTTAGCTAGGAGCTAGAGGGATAACAAGGGAGATAAAGCTAGTGGTAGTTAAAGGCTTAGATTAAAGTATAGTCAGAAGATCGATGCTCGAGCTCTAGCATGACAATATGCTATATGGGATTGAGAGATTATAGAATCACTAGATGTTGTTACTAATACATTCTATTTCTTTTATTTTTCTATTTTGGCATTAATTGATATGGGCTCCTACCATTCATATGTATGTACTACATTAGCAAGAGAGATAGGGTTACAAATTAAATCTCTAGACATAGAAATCACAGTTAGTAATTCGATTGGACAACATGTGATTATTGATAGAATATGCAAAAACTGTTCATTGACTATTTAAGGACATACCTTTCTAGTTAATCTAACTAAATTGCCTTTAAAGTGTTTAATGTTATTCTAGGTATAGCTTGGTTAGCTAGACATCATGCTATGACAGATTGTAGATAGAAGAGGCTTACTCTTTAGACAGCCAATAGATATGAAATAATAGCTGTTGGTGAGAGAATGCACAATTTGTCAAATGCTAATTGCATAGACAATAAGGCATATGATTCGAAAAAGGTTGTCAAACATATTTAGCATATGTGGTTGACATAAAAAAGGTGGACCAAAAAATAATTTAGTTATCAGTAGTGACAGAGTTTTTTAATATTTTTCTAGGTGAGTAGCTAGGATTATGACCTAAGCATGAGCTTAAATTTGCCATTCAAGTATATCCTGGCATAACCCCAGTTTTAATATCCCCTTAGAGAATTATTTGTACAAAATTAAAAGAATTGAAGTTGCAATTATAGGAGCTGGTTTATTAGACCAAGTGTTTCACCATGGAGTGTGCCAGTGCTATTTGTAAAAAAGAAAGATGGTTCCCTAAGACTTTATGTTGACTTGAAATAGTTGAATAATATGACGATCAAGAATAAATACCCATTAGCTAAGATCAATGATTTATTTGAACAACTCAGAGGAGCAGGTGTATTTTCGAAGATTGAATCGAGACCTTGGTATTATAAACACAAAATAAAGTAGTCTAATGTGCCTATAATAGCTTTTCATACTAGGTATATGCATTATGAATTTCTAGTAATGCCTTTTGGGTTGACTAATGCCCAAGTCACATTCATGGATTTGATGAGCTGGATTTTCAAGCCATATTTAGTCAAGTTTATTGTAGTGTTCATTGATGATATTTTGGTGTACTCTAAGATGTGAGATGATCATGAATAGCATCTCATGCTGGTATTATAGACTTTGAGAGAAAAGTAGCTTTATGGTAAAATGAGCAAGTGTATGTTTTGGTTGGATGAAGTAGCATTTTTAGGATATATTACTTTAGCTGAAGGAATTAGTGTGAATCCATTCATGATTAAGGCTATATTGGAATAGAAACCTCTAAGAAATGTGATAGAGATTAGGAGTTTCTTAGGATTAGCTAGAAATTTTAGGCTGTTTGTGAAAGGATTTTCATTAATTGCAGCTCTTATGACATAATTATTGAGGAATGATGTAAGATTTGAGTAGGATGACAAAATCTAAGAAAGCTTCAATAAATTGAAGGCAATGTTAACAAAAGCCCTATTTTTACACTACTATAGCGAAGGAAGGATTTTCTTATTTATAATGATGCTTCTCAAAATATACTTAAGTGTTTGTTAATGTAAAATGGGAAAGTAGTGGCTTATGCATCATTGTAGTTAAAACCTTATCAAAAGAATTATTCAACTCATGATCTTCAGTTAGCTTGCATTGTTTTTGCCTTCAAGACATGTAGGCATTATCTTTATGGTAAGAAATGCTACATATATATAGATTATAAGAGATAGAAAAATCTTCATACATAAAAGGAATTGAATTTGAGACAACGAAGGAGGAAGGAATTGATCAAAGACAATGATTGTGTCATTGATTACCAAGAAATATCTTCTTATGAAAAAAGAATTGAATTTGAGAAAATAGAGGAAGATAAAATTGATTAAAGACTATAATTGTGCCATAGATTACCATCTAGGTAAGGAAAACATAGTAGCAGATGTATTAAGTAGGAGATTTCTATGTTCTTCGAAAGCAATGAATGGTCAATTGCAGTATTAAGAAGATAGAGCTTTGTTAAAAGAATTATAGGTAAAACCTAGCTTAATGAAAGAGGATCTGAAGGATGACAATTAACTCATGTATCTAATGAGTTTAATCAAAGAGGGGAAGCCTACTAAGTACGAAATTAAAGTAAATAGCTATTTGTGTTACCATGATAGGTTATGTGTGACTAATGTAGAGGACATCAAGTAGCAAATATTAGTGGAAGCTCATAGTTCACCTTACGCTTTACATCCCAAGAGCACAAAAATGAATCTTGATTTAGAGCCTTATTATTGCTAGCATAGAATGAAGAAAGATGTAGCTAAGTATGTGTCCGAATGTTTTACCTATCAACAAGAGAAAGTAGAACACTAGGTTCCTTTTGGATTATCTCAACTTATAGCAATACTAAAGTGGAAATGGGAGAGTTTCCAAGGATTTTATGGTTAGATTACCTATAACTAAGAGCAAATGTGTTAGGGTTTTGGTAATTATGCATAGATTGACAAAGACAACACACTTCATTCTTATTAAAAAGGACTATTCACCAGAGAAACTTGCTCAACAATGCATAGATAAAATTGTGAGGTAACATGGTGCACTAGCATCCATCTTATCAAACATAGACTATAGATTCAAATCAAGATTTTTGAAAAATTTTTATAATGGTTTAGGTACTCATCTTACATTTAGTACTGCTTTTAATCAACAAATAGATGTCTAATTATATGCTAAGGAGTTATGCTACTAATTTCAAAGTTAATTGTGATAAGTGCTTATCATTGGTAGAATTTGTGTACAATAACAGTTAACTAGCTAGTTTGGGAATGGCACTATATGAAGCTTTATATAAAGAAAATGAAAACTCTATTGTGTTATAGTGAAGTGGGTAAAAAAATGCTAATGGGATTGGATTTGATAATATATGCAAAAGAAAAGATTATTAAAGATCGATTGAAGAAAGCTTCAGATAAGCAGAAATCATATGAAGATTTGGAAAGAAAATCAATTGAATATGAAGTGAGAAATAAGGTTTTTCTTAAAGTGTTATATTGGAAGAAGGTACTAAGGTTTCGCAAGAAAGGCAAGTTAAGTCCAAGATTCATTAGTCCATACGAGATAATATAATGTGTAAGACCAGTGGCATATCGATTAGCATTTCCAATAGAATTACATTACATTCTTGATGTTTTTCATGTTTCTATGCTCTAGCAATATAGATCAAATCATTCCCATGTGGTAGCTATAGAAAAAGTAGAGGTATAGCCAAATCTATCATAGAAAGAAGAGATAGTTCAAATTTTGGCACGTGAAGTGAAAGAATTATGTAATAAAGTACTACAAATATTAATAGTGCTATGGAGATATCAAAACTCATAAGAAGCAACTTTGGAAAGCGAGTTACAAATAAAGGAGTAACATCCACATGTTACTGGATAACGTAAATAACAAAAATGAAATTTCATATGAGGGGAAGAATAGTAGTGCTAAAAAAATTAGCTTCATGAATAGTTCTTCTCAAGTTATAATTAGGGTTCTTAAGTGATCTAGAGGGGGGTACTAGTCATGAAACTTCAAAGGGCAAAATAAAATGTGAAACAAAAGAAACAAAAGTATCCACTAAACTAGAAAATTCTTTTATATTGTTATCTATTGGAATGTGACCTTAGTTTGAGCTATTACAAAAAAATTTCAAGATGTGCTCGAATTTACAAAAAAATAGCATAAGTTAAAGGTTAAAAATTCTAGCTATTCTGATGGTGAAAGAATCATAATTTTCTAATACTAATAAGTATTTCTTTTGAATTTCTTATTTACGCGATTGAAATGTTAAGCATGTTTCCTTTGGCTTTTTGGTGTGAACTTTAAGGAGTTCCTTAAATAAGAAATTCTAGAGTTTTTGGTGTCTTAAGAAGTAATTTTGCTAATCATAATGTTTAAGAATATATTTTTAAATATTAAAGCAAAACTAGGAAAAAACTGACTATTGGATTATTAAATGGTTAAATTGTGGCTATCCGTGTGTTTAACGTAAATAAGTAAGCTTATGTGGGTGCAATATGCAAGATCAACACATTCACCCCCATCTTCCTTAAGTGATGCTGATGCCATACCTATATGAACACCCTCCCTAATTTTTCATTCAAACACCACAATTTGTCAAGCAAAAGCCCTGAATATTATACTCAAATTGATCCTCGTGACATCTAATTTCTTATTCTGGTCTTCATTTAATGCGAAGAGGGAGTTTTGTGGAAAAAGTGGATATTTCAAAGTTAGGGTTTTAAAAACCCAAAAGCAATGAAAGCATATTTTTAGGGTTCTAATACTGTTTTTACGAAATTACGGGTGCTTGGAATTATGGTATGGGTTTTATTTTTGCATTTTGATTCATGTAGATTTTTTTATGAATTTTTCAAACCTATTGGCTATTATGGAACTTAGAGAAAGAGGAAGAGAGGTAAGCTAAGGGCAAAAAGAAGCTGTAAAGTGTTATTTGGGACATAAAAAAATCACTTTGTAAATGTATTTAGTAAAATATGTGCACACTTTACTTATTTATACAATTTCAAGTTTGTATATCATTATGGAAGTTGTAAGTTTAGTGTAATTGGTATTAAAATAATTTTAATGGTATAATAAGGTTTAATCTATGGTAAATAAGTGAAAACAATGAGAAATGATGAAAAAATAGGTGTATAAAAGCAATTTACACTTAACTACATGCTATGTCTAAAAAGGGCAAAATGGTAATTTTTGTCAATATGATTATAATGTGTATAATTAAGTACATTTGGATAATTAATCATCTGAGAATAATGTTTGATGGAAATAAAATCATTGTGCTAAAAATGTGGTACATTGTAGGTGTGTTGTGTGTATACATTATTGTGTTCACAGTTATATGTATGATATGATGAAATATAAGTTCTAATGTATTTGTATTCATAAGGTTAACTCTGAATGTGGAACATTAGACATCAAATGAGAAATACATATAGCTCATAATGGTAATGATGAGGTAAAGAAAGATATGAATATGATTACATGCTACTTATAAAGATCACGTAATGTAACAATGTATAAAATTAAATTGTCAAAAGCCTATATATGTTGGACAACCTACTAGATAGGTTGATTGGTTAACTAGGGAATTAGCAACTGCTAGACATTTATTCTTTTTTTTTTCATGTGAGTGTGCTTGCCATCTAGTCCATTTGGCCCACTACACATACATATATCTTATATTAATGTAATCAATTCTATATTGACATATCCTAATTATTTATGCAAGTGCAGTCGCTAATAGGTCTGACATTGCCATTACATTTAATTTAATTTGGGAGTAGCTAAATGGAGGTTTAATGGGATTAATACATATTTATGATAACCTATCATGCTGATACAATGAGCATTAGGTCAAAAATGTGAGTCACTATATACCATGATTTTGATATCCAGTATTGGGACTTTTGTTTGATAGATATGGCCTAATTAGTTAGTTAAATAAGAAAATAAAATTATGTGTATTATTAAATGAATAAAAGTCTTGATAAATATGAAATAAGAATGTATTAATGATTAGATGGTAATGTGACAAGTGAATATAGGTAAACAATGACATATCAATATGTGTGCATTTGATATGTTATGACTACATGGCGTTAGATGCTTAAGATGCATTTGTATGCATTTGTGTGCAAGCATATATTATTGAATACACTACTAAACTTTTATACTAAGTGCATTTTTTTTTAAGCATAGGTAGTAGGTAGATAGCCATAGCCTACCTTGATAGGAGTAGTATAGTGCAAATGAGTTATTCACAAGTGTTTTTGGTGTATTTTAGTTTAAATAGTGTGATGTAATATTATAAGTAGTTGGCACTCATATGTATACATATTAGGACTAGAGTATTATGATATGCATTATGCAATATGGTATGTGGAGATGTAAACCTATATTATATAGGTTATGTTTTTTGACATGCATGTATATGGATGAGATTGCATATTGTGATATAACTGCTAAGTAGATTGAGTTAATACGAGGGCTAAAATAGTCATGGATGTTTATTGATTATTGAGATAATATAGAAGTGTTATTTTTTATAAGATTTATTTAGGAATATGCTTATATGTAGCCATTATGCTGCTGAAATTTTGTTATAACAAGATTGACATAATGATATGTATTATTTTCATATAAAAGGGTTTTAAGAAGATAATAGTAAAGTTAAGATAAGTTAGTTTCATGTCATCTCTTATTTGGATTGGTAATGTTTTTGTTATAAGGTGCAACACTGTGGCATCCCTTGTTTAGATCTAGCTACTAGGTTAAGGGAGGGGTGTTACAAGCAAGCTCAGCTCTAAAGCAAGTAAGAGGTAGAAAGGAAATCAATCTACTCAATAGTAGTTGTAGAAATAATTTCAAGTACAAAAATCTAGATAGAGAGCAATATCTAGATTACAATAGTAAATAAGAGCCACTAGTTCACCTATTTTTACGTTAAAGAGTGTGTGGAACTTGAATATGAAGCTATATACAAATTGATATCTAAACTACTCTTATAGAAAATCCTTATAAATTTAAGCTTGATTTTTTAAGAGAAAAGTTTCTTTGTATGCATTAGGTTATAAAAAATGTGAATAATCAAAAACCATTTTACAAGCCATACTAATGGTGTCCTTGTGTCAAAAATTTGACAGCATAATGTTTCTACTGAGACATTATCCCAAATAGTAATCTACTTAAAAACAACTCTTTTAATACATCACAACACATCTTATCTTCATCTGGGTCTATCTAACCATCCAAATCCATTTTTATATCCAACAATGGATATTAAAAAGAGATATCATACATGTCAAACATCTTCATGCATACATATATAAATAAAATGTAATATAGTATTAAAGAGTTACAAAATTATTTACATCATAGATTAGGCCTATTCCCTCAATTACATAAGAGTGCCTTTAAATGAGTACATTATAGATTATACAAAAGAAAATCAAAATACAAAAAGAATTTTCTCTTAATCAACTTGTTGATATTAGGGCTTTGACTTTAATTTGATTTTATAACCTAATAATGAAAAAAGAAAATAATGCATTAAGTGAATGCTTAGTGGAATATTATATTTAACACATGTATAATCATATGCTCTTCATGCATTAATAGTAAAACCAATTAAAAGAATATTACCATATAACCATGCATATGCAAAGCTTACTAAATAATACAAAAATACATAAGCCATAACTTACAATAATCTTAATGTTATCTCATGCATAAGAAAATATGTTTGTCTGATTTAATCTTAGCTGCTCCTAAAAACACCTTGATTATACTTGTTTTCACTCTCTATTTTAAGTCTTACAGTTTTAAAATTATGCCCACATCTTAGAGACAACTATCTAAAATAGGATAACGAGATTAATAAGGCCTAAAGGCCATACTGATCCAAAGATCATATCTAGACCCAAAAGTCATATTTGGGCCAAAAAGCCATGTCAACACGAATATTATATTTTGCCCAAAGGTCATATATTTGCCTAAAAGCCACATTGATTCAAAGCTTGTATCTAGATGCGAAGGTCACGTCACACAAAAAGGTATACTAGCTACTGCATTTCTCCTTTCTTAATCAATCAACCTATCAAATGTAGATTATCTAATCCTATAGGGCATTATCTTAATTATTATATTTCTCATTCTTACATACTTTAATTTAGGCCTTTAATTAGGTCACTTCACTCTTAATATTATAAAATGCCATATATATCTCACTTATTTGTATAGCTTATTATCATGTCTT
>CANXYI011153441.1:0-13983 GCA_948208565.1 Hura crepitans | reverse complement strand
GAAGCCATTTATAAGTTTATTTTAATTTTTAGTTCATTATTTGATTTTATTCATAATTTTTAAAATTGAACTTTTTTGAATTCATAGGCAAGAATTCAAACCGAGCTTCTCAAGGTAAGGAGATGGCCTAAAAGAGCTTCGAGCATACCTAGCTACACATTTTGGTATGTGTAATCACTTTAAAATGAATGATAATGCATGGAAACTCATTATATCTATTTTATGGCATTATATGCATTAATGGCTATTAGAAGTTTAATGCATGAGTTAGTTAGATATTATTGAATGGTAATGTTAGATGATATAAATTTTGGTATATTAAGTTGCATACGCACTCTCTATTCGGGGCTAGTGTATGAGTCGGGTAGAGGGCATCACAAGAAGAGATATCATATGGCAACACACAATTTTATATAGTTTAAAAAGATTTACAAACTTGAAATCCAAAAAGAATACTTAAATACAATTTTAGACCTATTTCCCTTATAATACAACATTGAGGCAACTTATACTTCACATGACTATACTTTATGTACATATTAATTAACAAAACAAAAGCTTTCTCTTGATAACCTTGATGTTCCAAGGACAGAGTCTCAAAATGCATTCTTACCTATGCATCGCAAATAAATGACGCACTAAGCCAATGCTGAATGGTTTATCTAAAATAACTTGTACAAACTATGATATTAGCATAGCATTTATTTACAATTAAAGATTGTGCATAAACTAGTCATTATCTTACATGATACTCATGTAAACAAAGATATAATATCTTTATGACCATAAGACATTCATCATGTATAAGTGCAATCATGTCACATATATAGCAAGCATATAATAAAAAATCGATCATTTATCACAATAAACCAACATCAGTTAACACACTATGAAAAACTATCATTTTTACTATCATAACACACATTATAGATTAATTTACGTATTTGCCTTATCCTTTTTAAGACCATTTTGGATAACTTTAAACCTATGGATAACAGGATCAAGAATGTGCAGTGGCTCATATTTTAGATTGAACAACTACTACACCATTATATAAAATATTGTGCAATACCTATCAAGGCTTATGCAATTGCACTAGCATGTAATCGTGTAGTGGCCCCTATGGGACCTTATGGTGGCTGCACCCGTATGGATATGAAGAACATAATAAAATCCATAGGTAAGACATATAGTGAACCCTTGGATCATAATCTAGGCATAAAAGTGCCTTAGCAGCTACTATATCCTCTAGTTAACCGGTCAACCTATCCATTTCTAGGTTGTTGCATCACTTGGGCAAAAATTGATTACTTTTAGTTTCACCATCATAAGTAATTTCACTGAAAGAATCATTTTAGTGATCCTGCATATTTTAAACATACATTTAAGCCATTCTTATGCTACATGCACATTTAAACACCATTTTCATCCAATTTATGGTTATCACCATGTATTTTCCATTCACACATTCATTTGAGGTCATAAGTTCATTTAAGACACATTATGCCCAAATATTCATCCATTTACCCATATTACGGTATACTTAGTGTTAAATAACACTTTTAAGGTCATCTCATGTTTAGAATCTATTTTGGTCCTAAACTCCATTCATGTATGCTATCATTCATGTTTATGGTTAGCTATAATGAATATAACATGTATACACACCATTTCTCACATTTCAAGAGTTTTTATGCATACACCCTCTCATGATGCCACTCGACCACATATACTAATTAGACATGAATCATATTAGTCTTCAACATAAATACATGGCCACAACTCACAACTTTCACATATAAAAAAATAATGCTCATACCTTAAAATCACAAACCTTAGTGGCCTATGAGGCCATTTGGCCATTAAGCCCTTTTCTCTATTATTATTGTTACTTTTACTCTAAAATACCCTCTAAGTATGTGCATAATTTCCATTACTCCCATTCAACCTAATCTACTTATTACTCATGCACTATAGGCATAATTACTCCTACATATGCATGGTATATCATTACTTTACATCATTTCCAATTATACCAAGTTCATCTTCTTATTCATCACTTAAACTTATATATTGCCCACTAGCATTCAAGTGATATACACACCCACAGTTAGTACTTTGACCATTCAGCCAACACACATAAAATTGTCATAATTAACACACAAACCTTGTACATAATTTAAAGCACACTAAACACGCCTACAAACATGAATAAAGTCAATATATGCATAATTGAGGACATTTTCCATAATATGTCTATTTTGCTTAATAAATCATATTATGATAATTTTTCATTCCTAATGTATTCTTACACGTTCATTTATTCCCATCTAAGTCAAAGACATATAGTAATATCATTTTATGCTTAGTCAAGATTAAATGTTACATTAAGCACCTTAAGCCTCATTTTTCTACATATTACGCACATTAAGGCATATTAGGCACAATAAGTACATCCACTTATTCCTAATCAATTATCATCATCTAAAACTTATTAACACACATTATAAAAGCCATATAATCCATTAAATGCTTCACAGTTATGGCATTACACATTTATGACCATTTATTGCATATTAAGCTTATTATCCAAATTGATGCTCATAAGCTAATAATACACATTTTATTTCTATTACACATACTAAGGGTGTTGAAATGGAACCCTAAGGCCCATCTACACCTTCAATTTCCCCTTGTCTCAGTTTTGGTTAGAATTTCCTAAAATAAAATTGAAAAACCTTAAAAATTCATAATAAATCAATCAATGCACTAAATAAAAATTTAAAATCATTGAGATGCTTTTGGACACCTGTAAAACCTAGGAAAATATTAGAAGTTAGAAAAACTCACCTAAACCAATATTGGTTATAATTCACGAGGGTTAAAAATTGAGGATTTTAGGTATTTTCCTTCGCAAATTCCACTTTTGAGATGTGTTTGAGAGTGTGAGGGCACCAAAAATGTTTTTAATTGCATAAAGAGGAGCTTAAATAGAGGAAGAAAAGAAGAAGAAAGATGGGGGAGAAAGAAAGAGAAAGCCATCGGCTTTCTTAAAAGAGAAAGAAGGGGGAGATGTAAGGGAAATGTTGACTTTTCTTTAAATATTGACCATTTATATATTCTCCAAAAATTATTTATTTTTAATGCATTTTCTCCTTCCTTTTTTCCACAATTTTCCTTCTATTTCCATACCCAATTAATTTCCAATTTTATTTATAAAATTCACTTTTCTTATGCTCCAAACTCTTCTAAAAATTAAAGTTCTAAAAATAAGGAAAAATGATTTAATTCATTACTTTTAGTGTTACCCGATTTTCGAAAATTTAGTTCTCGATATCTAAAAATTCCAAATTCTAGTGCCAATGGCCTAATTAGAATTTTTATGTATCATGTTTTTTAAATCCAAAAATTTTCTGATCAACTTTTGAATATTTTATGATTCAGTTAAAACTAGGTCTTATTCATATGATACTATCGTAAAACTTCACAATCATTTTTAACCACTTAAACGACTTTATTTTGACTTCATATTTCACTCATAATTATGTTATAATTAGTACTTCCATCTAGTAAAGTTAGTGTTCCTGACCTCGAGAATCACTACTCACATATTAGGAAGTACTATTCATAACACTAGGATTTTTTAGCGTTACATCGGGACCATCTGCCAGAAGGCTAAAGTGACAAGTGGGGACCATAGGCCATTTTCTAAAAAGGAGCTACAAAAGTTGACCTTAGGAGAAAAATGGGGATTTTAGACATTTCTTGGAAGAGGGAAGTAGAGAAAAAATGTGGGCAACATCTCTTTTCCCTCTCACCATCACCAAACAGTTAAAAACACCCTAAACCTTAATAGCTAACCTTATAAAACCTTAAAGAAAGCCACCATTTTTTAATCTTAAAGGAGTAAAACTTCATATCTCTTGAAGGAATCCTCCATCTTATGGTATACACTTGAGGATACCCTCATAAGGGGCTCTCCTCCCTCTATTTTGTCTTATATCTTGCTATTTTTACTTTTATTACTGGTTTTCTCTCCTTTTCCGTAAGTTTTCCTTTCCTTTTCCATATGGTCTAAGACCCTCAATGAAAATGGAGTGTTAAAGGACCTATTTTGGTAGGCTTACTCTATTGGAAAAGAGAGATGATTATTTATTTCATTTTTAATGGGTGACTTTTGTTACCTATTTGATGCGAAGTTTATGCTGACCTCTTTTTGTGAGGAATGGCATTTGCACAGACCTGTGTTCCCAAAAGCTTGCCTAACATATGATCTATATGGACCTACATCAGAGGTTATATTTACCCTTTTTTTTCTCCTTTTTTCATTTTATCCTTGGAGTCTAGGATCCACTATTGAAAACTGGTATTAAAAGACCCATTTTAATAACTCCATCCCCTTAAAGAGAGGAGATCATTCTTATGTTCTTCTTACCATGCTTTGCTCTTTTGCTTATTTACTTTTAACTATTTACTTTTATACATATATCTTATTTGCTTTTAGATGCTTACCATTCTTTGCTCCTTTATTTATTTGCTTTTAGTTATTCAGTCTCATACATACATCTCCTTTGCTGCACTGTGCTTCTATTGGTGTGAAATATCATTTAGATGTTTTTTTTCTCTTTGCCCTTTTATAGCCATAAGGATACATCCATGCAGACCTTTCCTTAGGGAGGCTTTAGTCTGCATGGATATATCTTCATGCCTATAGCCTATTTTCTTTTGTCTATGTGGATATATATTCTATTCTAGTTCTCTATTTGTCTTATTTCATGCGTACAATTTTATGGGCCTTTAAGTCTATGCAAACTTACTTTGTATATGCCTTTAGGTCTGTGCAGACCTTTATGAGTTCTAGTAAGATTTTTTCCCTTCTCTAATATTTTTATCTTGGATCTATAATTAATTATTTTACCTTTTATATATTTTGCAATAGGACTTTTAGTTGTAATCATTTCTAATATTTCCCTATATAATTCTATGTATGTTTTAATAGGTAGATTAAAATGATTTTTAATTCGATTAAAGAACCAAAGTCATATTAAAATGTTTTATATAACTAAGGATTTTGGAACAAAAGTCCCTAATTGCTCATTGCTATTTTAATTCGGTAAAGGAATAATCTTTCAAAGAATAAATGTCTTAATTTGAGCAATCTTAGGGATCAAAGTCCTCTTCCCAAAGTTTGTAAATTTGATAAATAAGTGTCGAATAAATTAATTTTGGATCAATGTTCTCATAATAATAAATTGGCCTAATTTCATATATGTTGGATGTATATAGTTCTATTTATTTTGACATGTGATATCTTGTTTACTTTAATTTTGATTTGCTCACTCTTGTGTAAGAATGTGTTTATGTTGATGACAATAAATGCATGCTTAAGGGAATTGAAAAAAATTAAAACTATCGAGATAAAAAAAACCAATATTCAATAGTGGATATGAATAAGAGGGAATTCCCAAACATTGAAATCTCTTTGGTTTACTTCTTAGATTAAATGCCTAGGCAGTTACTCACACTAACTAGTAGGTAAACTACCTCGTGGAGGGACATTACTTATGTCGATCCTTATGCCTCCTATGAGAATTTGCTCTAAAAATGCTCTATAATTAATATTTTTTGAATCTCTATGCATTTTTGAAAATTGCATAACATGTTAGAGCCTTAGAATAAGCTAGGCATCCCTTTTTACCCTGATGGCTTCCCAAAGCATAAAACCATTTTAATTTAATTCAGTGGATTGTTAAGGATGATAACCATCACTCCGAGCATCGTACCTAATGTTATATGAAATGATGAACCAACTAGTCACTATTACTTATGATTAGGAAGACCCATTGGGAGGGACCCTAATTTAGAGGACAATAACTTTGAAAATGGACTATACCATAACCCATGTAATAGGCCTAGATACACTTCACTTAGGATGCCATAATAAATTGCATTACATATAATGTGGACTACTATTGTAGAATGAATTTCATTTTTTCTTAAATGACTAGGTTTAATTCAGTGGGCCTTTTGTAATTGAGAAGGGCTAAAATAATTTTTTTTTGTCTTGAAATGGTTGGAATTCATCTAACAATAGCTATTAAATCCTTTTATGTGCATAAAATAAAAAGTGTTATACTACTGATTTGAATTCTTATACCATTCATGTTCTTGTGTTCCCTGTTAATGCTTGAATAAAGCATACCAAAGATAGTTATGGCTAAACCATGTGCACAGAAGAAATAAGGTTAGAAGGCAACTTGCATGTGCTTGTCTATGTTTCACCTCATTCATGAATCATCTAATAACCTTTTGAGTATGCAGCTACAATTAATCAATTATTAAGAAAGGTTAGAGAAGGTAATAGGGTAGACATGTTCCTAGATCACCCACATCTACTCCACCAAGCTTCACCAAAGAGATACTGGAGAATATAGTCAAAGAGATAGAAAATCAAAATCTTATTACTTAGTAAGAGTTTAAACCAAACTCCTGAGAAAAATCATAGAGAATTAGATAAAACCTTGCCTTCTTACAAAAATGAGATACTTACTGCTTTAACAACTACCATGAACTAATAGTTAAATGCCCAAGTCGATGCCTTAAACACTTTAAACCAAAACACACCCCATTTGTTTGCCCTACCATCGATCTAAATTACTCCTGCACCTAAAACCATTGACAAGCAGAAGGGAATTATTAAGGTGAATGTCAAGAATGAATGCATAGAGGACTTAATTGAGGACAAAGATAATTTGATAAAGAAGATTCCTCTTGCTAAGACACCTATTATTAGGGAAGAAGACCCCACCAATGGTAAGATATAAGATAAGATAGAAACCATGTCGAGGCTCATCTATGGTGGGAAAGGGATTAATCCAAATGATGTCTCCCTAGAATCTAATAAACAGCTACCTTACAAGTTCTGTATGCCGAACATTAGCAAATTTGATAGGATGTTAGACCCAAGAGTGTATCTAAAACATTATGTAACCACCATAAAAGGGCAAAGGACAATAGTGAAGTAAATCTTGGGCCTTTTCAACATGTCATTAACTGAGAAAAACCTTGATTGGTATCATAACCTGGAGTGAAAAATAAGGGAAGACTGTAGTTAGTTAGCCAAAGCCTTTGTTGATCAAGACTACTACAATGTTAGTGTTAAGGTGACATTGAAAGGTTTGAAGTTGCTTAAGTAAAAAGGCAATGAGAACTTCATAGAGTACTTAAGGAGATACAGGATGACTATGTTAGAAATAATAGATAGGCTAAAAGTAGTAGATAAGATTAAGATGTTTATAGGCAATGCAACTCTATATTTGAAAGATGGGTTAAAGGCCAAAGGAATTAAAGATTAAGAATTCTTGAAAGACATTGTTGTGGACCTAGAGGAGGAAAACAATGCCAAAAAAGGAAAGAGGGGATTTACTTCAAGTTGAAAAAGAAACAGTAGAAATGGCTAAGGTAATAAAATGGTTGATGTGTCTATTATGGTCAAAAGATGCTACTCTAACCTAGGATAACCTCTGTCATGGTGTCTCAAAAGGCTATAAAGGAAAGAAAACTACAACCATTATTTGCTAAGCTAGCTAAGTCATAAGGGTTGCTAGGGCATCGTGCCGATCAATACTATGAATATCATCTAAACACAGATCATCTTACTAACACTTGTAAAACTCTAAGGAATGCTATTCAAGACCTAATTATTTCTAAATAGGTCTCTAACCCTGAGGAAGGAAGGAAAAAGGGATAAGGATCCTATCACAATATTCCCTTACTAGTTTTTATGTTAGAATCTAGTATGCTAGAATGGGTGGTGCTCTAAGATATTTATGATACTTCCTATACATGTGAGGTTGGTGAGGGTGTAAAAAAAATGATAGCTAGATTATGGTACAAGAGAGAATTTAGTGAAAAGAGTGAGAGAGAAAAAGAGTGTCAAAATTGAGTTTAAAAGAAAAGTCACTATTGGGGAGTGTAGTATGACCTCTAATATTTAGGATGATTCTAGCTCAAAATCAAAAAGGGTATTAAGTGAGACTAATGGGAATAAGGCAGTCAAATTGGTAACCTGTAGTGGTTATATAGCTCAAAAGTGCCATCTAAAGACAAAGAAAAGGAATCTAAGGTCAAAAGCTCACTTGAGAAGGACATGTTGATTAAACAGCTAAAGAAAATATAAGCCTAGGTGTCTATTTAGGATTTGCTTATGAGCTCTTAGGAACATTGTCATAAGATGGCCTAAGCCCTATCTGACACTCAAGTATATGCACTTTCCATGCCTTAAAAAGTCTTGAAAGTTTTACAAGGGAAAAAGAAGTTATTTCTTTTATTGACCATGAACTACCCATTAAGGGAAGAAGTTAAAATAGGCCTTTGTTCATAAGAGCCGAAGGAATGGAAAGAGGACATCCTATTACATGGTGGATGATGGCTCATCTTTGAATGTTTGTCCTCTCAAGATATTAGTTAGGCTAGGAATAAAAGAAGCTGATTTAACTCCATCTGAGTTGGAAATTTGTGCTTATGATAATAGCACTAGGAGACTAAAAGGCACTTTATAGTTAAAGTTAAGGTCAAGCCTATTATCAATGATGCCATATTCACTATGTTAGACATACCTACTAGCTTTTCCCTACTATTGGGGAGACCATGGTTTAACAAGTTAAGAGGTGTACCATTCACTTTGCACCAGATGATCGAGTTTCCACATAAATAGGGCATAATCACCATTAAGGCATTAAGGGATAACACCGTAGCTGCTCTTGACTAGCCACTGATAGGATTCTATATGGCAAGGATTGGTACTAATGATTGGGTAAATTTTAAAATCTCTAGGATTATGAAAAGGTGGGATTACCTTTCAAGAGCTAGTTTTGGCAAACATTTGCAAGGCTCGTCATTTACCCTAAAAGCTAAAGGTTAATCTTACTAGTTAAGAAAGGGCTTAGGATATGATGAGAAGGGAAAGTTAGATTCTATAAAGAAATATGATGTGCATGCCCCTTTTGAATAATATTTTATGAAAGGGAATGTCAAAGGAATTTACTATGGTGAGGTAGAGAACTTTGAAAGAAGAAATTTAATGATGCTAGGATTTCATATTTTTAATGATATTGTTGACTGAGAGAGCATGACTATTGTCAAGGCTGACAATGATGAGGTGGATGAACTGATGGCCTATTTGAGCAATGTGGAATTAGAAGAAAAACTCATTAAAGATTTTTATTTTTAAAACTTAAATGATGGAGCCATGAAGATTAGACTTGTGAATGCACAAGACAAAGCTGCCAAGGAGGAAGTTAAAGGGAAATCAATGGATAAAGCTAAAGAGGGAGTATGCTACTACTAAAATTAGTGTTGCTGACAATCTTTTTGTTCGTAATGATGAACTATTTATAGTTGAACTTGTAGATGTTGATAACCTCTTTGTTTCTTAGATTAATGATATTTCTATTGGTTTTGCTTACTTATGTGATATCATGTTGGATGGCATATTGCATCATTATTATAACTATGCACACATATTTGACATTGAATCAGTTAAAATTGAATCTTTTAATATTTGGCATAAAAAATGAGCCTAAAAATATCTTAATTGTATATGACATTACATCTAAAGAAGGAAAAAAATTTGAGAGATTTATTTGCATAGACTTATCATGATATGCCTAGGATAGATAAATTAGTAGTAGAGCATGCCATTCTAACTCATGAAAGAGCAATAGTGGTGAAATATAAGTTAAAATGAATGAGATTAGAATAGGCTAAAAATATTTAAAAGGAAATCCATAAATAGATTGAGGCCAAGTTCTTAGAAGAGATAAATGTCCTACCTAGATTGTAAATGTAGTCCTAGTGCCTAAGAAGGATAGGAGAGTGAAATGTACATAGATTACTAAGATCTAGACAAGGCTTGCCTTAAGGATGATTTTCCACTTCATCATATCGATTTTTAATTGATAGGGCAGCCATGGCCAGTATGTTCAACTTTATGGACAGATATACTAGGTATAATTAGATTCTGAACAAGATTGCTAATAATGTCAAGATAGCTTTTTATCACAGAATGGGGTAATTTCTACTACAAAGTGATGTCTTTTAATTTAAAAAATGGAGGAGCAACTTATCAACATATGGCAATAACAATTCTCAAAGACTTAATCCATAAAGAAGCAAAAGTGTATGTGGATGATATTATGGTTAAGTCTATAACCAAAGAAAGCCATTTTAAAGCCTTAGAGAAGTTTTTTAAAAGAATTGATTAGCATAACCTACACCTTAATCCGAAAAAATGTGTGTTCAAGGTGACCTCAGAGAAGTTGCTTGGACATATGATTAGTAAAAAGGGTATAAAAGTGGATTCAAATAAGGCAAATACAATTATGAAAATGCCACCCCTAAAATAGAGAAGGAAATAAAAGGGTTTTTTGGGAAAGATTCAGTACATCAAAAGATTTATTGCTAAATTAACTACCATCTGTGAACCAGTTTTTAAGCTATTAAGGAAGGAAAACCCTATGAAGTGGAATGAATAGTGTCAGTTAGCTTTTGGAAAAAAAGCAATATTTAACAAATCCTCTAATTTTAAGACCCTCAACAGCCACACTGGGTTTTGATTCTATACCTAGCAATTTTATAAAGTTTAGTGAGAGCCATGTAATGCCCATAAGTTAAGGGTTCATGAATAGTACCACTGAGGCTGGAAAAGTGTTGTTAGAGTGTCGGGTCACCTTTATAAGGCTCGAGGTAGGGGTATTTGTCATGAAACTTTGAAAGGCTATAAAATGATGAAATTCACTTAATGTAAAGATTTAGTAGAACCAATAAATTATTTAAACTATAATCTAGTAAGCAGTAGGCTTAGATGGAGTCAGGCTGGGAATGACCCGAGATGTGCCTGGACATACCTGAAAATGCCATACACTGGAGGTTAAAAATTCCCCTGAATCCATTGGTGAAAGAATATTTGGATTCCAAGGTTATTTGTAAATTTTATTAATTTTAGGTTTTTCACATAAATTGAGATAATTGGTTAATTGTCCTGTCGATGGAATTTGGTCATGAAATTTTACAAGCCTCTAAATAATCAATGATTTTTTAAAACAAATGTAATGAATTTTAGAGGTCCGAGTGATTTTTAAAAATTCCCCAAAGTTTCTACTGAAACTAAGCTTTTTTGGGTTATTTGGTTGGCATATGAACCCCACCCGTGCCACCTCAACCACTATATAAAGCCTAAGGTGACACTTAAGTGGCCACATGGCCATCTCTACTCACCTCTTCCCTTCTCCTTCTTCTTTTTTCCCTTGCTATCCCAATGCCATTTTTAGCTTCCATTCTCTATTTTTATTCCTTTAAGCAACCTTTTCCCTTCTTTATTACCACCATAAATCCCCTAATTATGTTAGAAATTGAATTGTAGAGGTGTTGAAGGCCATAGAAGTCCTTAAATTACAAGAAAATTCAAAGAATCTAAGAAGTACATCAAGAGGACTGAAAGGGAAACTTTTGATATGTAAGTATTTTAGCCCTTTTTAATTTATTTCCTAAGGTATTTGATAATTCTAAGAATACTTATGTGATTGGAATTTGATTTGGGTGAGTGTGATTTTTGGTGGATTTTTTAAGGGAAGAAGGCGTGACTAGAGGCTTAAGGAAGAAGTAAGGAATTGATGACTTCTTTCAAGCTTGAAATATGGAATTCAACTCTTTCGATAGTAAGGTAAGTGAATTTTAAGCATTTGAACCACGATTGATTGATGTTGTATGTGTTAGGCTAGGATTTCTTATATGGAATTGGTAGAAAATATGGTTTATGTATGTGAAATAATGGTTAAGGCATGTGTTTAGGTTAATGATATATGTAATTCATGTTTATAATGTGGATTAGAGGAATAGAATGCATGGAAAGGCAAATTTTCCTTTTGGCCGAGAGGTTTTTTATTTGGTATGTTAAGTGTACAGCATGAGTGCTAGGCATGTTGTATGTAAATGGCTTACCAAGGATTCCATGATAGGTGTAGGTGAAAAGATGGATGGATAAATCTTATGTATGTGTGTGTGTAATTTGGCTAAGGCATGATCATAGTATGTGTTAGCTTAATTTGCATGGCAAATGCATAATGTGTGTGTAAGCATGCTTGTATGATGTATAAATATGTATATGTGTGCTTAAATGTGATTGAAGGCATGTGTGAGGCAATATTGAGGCTATTGGCCGAGAGTTTTGCAAGGTAAAATGGCATAAAAATGAGTTATAGCCTAGCTAACACTTATGTGTGTAATGGCATGACATTTGTGGTATAATTGTGGCATTATTCATATGGCATGATCTAGGTGAACATGTATACTTAGTATGGCATGAAATGAATAACATGTGGAACACTTCTAAAAGATAGAAAAAGATTGAGAAATGAACTTGAAAGTGGCTTGAAATGGCATGAAAAGTAGCCTTATAAATGGACTAGTTTTAGGCATGGAATAGTACCTTAAAATGGCCTAATTTGTGATGATTGTGTAACTTGGCATAGAAGCCATTTGAATGGAAATTGATATCCTTATTTGAGTTTTGCTTGAGGCTTATGGAAATGCATGAATATGAGTGCAATTGGCATCGAAAAAGGACCTAAAATGAACTTAAAATGGCTATCATAAATAGGTAAAATGACCTATAACTATCCCGTTAAAAATAAATTTGGGACTATAATTAAAATAACCACCTAGCATGTGAGTAATTGATCCAAAATAATATGCTGGACTAGATTTAATATCATTTTAATTAGAACTTCAGAAATGAGTTAAAATGTGATAGAAAATTTGACCTATAATTACCTAGTAAGGCTAAAAATGACCTATAACTATCCAAGTCAAAAATTGACCGTTGGATAAAAATTTTAACTATTTATTTTTCAACTTGTAATATTATAAAAAGATTATTAGTAAAGAAATAAACATAAAATGAAGTTAGATGGCCCACTAGTTAGATACCTACTGGATGGGTTGACTAGTCAACTTTGAGATTGGCAGCTGCTAGACTTTCTATTTATCAGACTAGTCAGTGCAGTAGCTGAGGTTTATAATTAAGCCACTGCACTAGTCTATAGGGTAGACACTCTTTATTGTTAGCATATTTGACTGTACATCAGACTATGCCAGTGTAACGATGAAGGTCCCTAGAGGGGCCACTACACTAGTCTACTGAGTAGACTTAGAGGAATTATTTGACAATATTAATGCCTTAAGAGGTCTATGAACTGATCTCTATGCACAGTTACTTAGTATTTTTGCCCTTGAGAGGTTCTTATGAACTTATCCCTATGGCTATATCAGGCCGGTGCAATAGTTAAGGTCCAAAATGTGGGCCATTGCACAATTTTCAGTTCCATCTTGGTCCAATGTTTAGAAGTGTCATCTATCTAGTTGAGCCTATGAAATGGACTTAAAATAGAGAAAATATAAATTTAAATTAATTGATGATAATTTCTAACAGTAATTTTAATAAATACACTGTAGTGGCATTTTTGGTAAATTTGAAGAAAATACTACATATCACCTGAATGGCATTAATCATTTTGCATATTGCTCACACACTACACTAGACCATTATCTTATGCTTGCAAAAGTGTGTTAATGCATGTTTTAAGTGGTTTAAATTCACTACTAAGTTTTATACTCAGCATACTCGTGTTGTGGTGTACAGGTAACAAAGAAAAGTAAGCCAGCCTCAATGATCGTGCAGTGTAGCCTATAAGTGTTGAAGGGTAAAGAAAGTAGTTTTTTTTCAAGTAGTAACACTCATGTAAATTCTATAAGTTTAGGTTCGCTTACTTAGAAGCTGGTAGGTTTGTGTATAAAACATAAACATGATGTATATAAGCAAGTGTTGAATCTATTTATTTTGCTTGTGGTTTTAATAACTGTGGGCCTAAAGCCTTGTCTATGAGTCTGATATATGTCTGATGTGTGTTGATGATTGATTGGGGA
>CANXYI011153321.1:0-11705 GCA_948208565.1 Hura crepitans | reverse complement strand
GGATATATATAAAGAACTGCTTAGTTTATCTACATGTATGTTGAGGGAGCTATAAATCTATGTGATGTGAATTGAATGTGGTTCTGTGTGTTTAGTGTATTTTTAGAGGACCAAAGTGTCCAGAGGAGGAATAAGGAGGAGAAATGATTTCAAAGTGCTTTTCTTTGTAGGTTTATTTAGGTTAGGGACTAGGGCAGCCACTACGCTGCCGGAATTTCTATAATTGTTTGGTAGTGCTTGATAAGAATGTTCACGATCTAAAATAAGTGAGTAAAGGATTATAGTAGGTTTAAGGGTGTATGAAGTCAAGGTTAGTCAAAGTTCAATAAGAGTTAAATGAAAGACTCTTGGGGAAACCCTAGGATGGGTGACTCTTATGGGAAGTGAGACTCTTTGCCTATTTCACATAGAAAGGGGTAAGGGGTGCTACATGTATGAAGGTATATTAATGAAATAATGAGTAAGTAAGGATAGAAAGAATATAAGAAAATGTAGGTTAAGGATTGATATGATATAGTATGAGTAAACTAGGAAGTATTCTCAAAATATTATCTTAAGTGGGGCTTAAGATGATAGGAAAATCTATGGATAAGGACTTGGAAATAATTAGTTGGTATTAGAGGTTTGATTGTCTTTATGATTGAGTTTTGGTAGAATGCATGTTTTGTTAAATTCACCACTAAGTGTATACTCAGTGTATTGGTTGTTCGATGTGTAGGTAGTAAGTTCAACTGGCAATGTAAGGGTGACTAGTAGTGTAGCCAAAAATTGTCTAGGTAAGATGAAATTCTTTTAAATTGATGTGTTTTAATAGATAGAGGCACTCATACTTGTTACTGTGGGTGGTTGGGTAATATTATGCTTAGATAGTTTATGTGTTAGCCTATAACTGATAGAAAGAGTTTATAGCTACATGCAATAGCTTAGGCTAATAATTGAATGTAAGACCAGGCATATGAATGTCATATACTTGGGAAGAGTACCATAGACCACTAACCCTATTAAATAAAATTTTTACACTGAATAAGATTAAACTTAGTAAAAGTTGAACGAAAGCCGCCTAAGGAAATCCAAGGATGGGTGACCTCTAAAAAGTAACATCTTTTGCCTATTTTCTTATAGAATAAGCAGGGGGTGTTACATTATGGCTTGGCATCAGTGCCATATGATCTATTTATAGTGATAGTGGCTGAGGCCATATTTATCAGCTTATAGATATTTATTAGCTTAATCAACTTATATTTATTAGCTTATCAACCTATTTTCCTATCTTCGGGAGTATTTTAGGAGTGAGTTTCCAAAGGCTCTATTTATGACAATGATGCAAAATTTTAGGAACATAATATCAGACAAAAATAAAATTAAACATGAAACAAGAAACATGGTATGACATGACATATGTTTAAGATACTAGAATTACGATCACATGAGTTATGAATCTTAGTATGACTTGGATATACAATGAACAATATGTTATGATAGGAAGTAGACATAAATTATTAAAATTACAACTATAAGACTTATGAGCAATAACATGTTATAGATATTCACATAACATTGAGCATGGTTAGTCATATTAATTTATTCTAGTAGGAAGTGATAGTTAACTAATAATAATAACTATATGTATGTCATTAATTCATGAAACATACATGGTATGCTAAGAAATATATGATACTGAGTAGGGATAGAACTCCTGTTTGCATTTAATTAATATGTATTTTGTTAATAGTATGCTTCACAAATCATGATAAAAGCTAGAATTTGTACTGTTAATGACATGCCTCTAGAGACTATAAATAAGGAGTACTTATGTACTTTAAGTATAGTTAAATAGAGATCTCATTTTGTGATTAGATATGTATTCAAACTATAATTAGGATAGCTAATTGAGTGAATTACCTTTGTCTTATACTAATAAAATGCTAAGTTAGTTTTTCTATCTAATATGCACGATATAGGAGATAGTTTAGGATGGACACCCTCCTCAAGGTAGCCTTGCTCAAAATTCCCAGCACATCTTAACACTTCAGTTAGCTGACAACTTTTAATGTATCTCAATGTATAAAAAGGAATTATATGTGTGTTATATAATATCATAGGTTATTTCTTACTGTATGATTATTTGTGCATGGCATTTTGAGTAGTAAAGCTATTCAAAGTATGAATCACAAGGTGGTTAATATATAAGTATACAAATTCTGGAGTTAATGTGCATGCAGGTGTAATTGTGACACCCTCTACTAGACTTCCTAAAGAAACCGACAAGCAATGCACTTCCTATTAAGTCACCCATCATGGAATTACTCTAGGTGTGCACTCTTTAACACCTATAAACTAATTTACAACTCTATCAGATATTGCTTAGGTTCTCAATCTAACCCTTAAGCAAATTCATATGTGGTATAAAAGACCTAGAAAACTCATTTTTCAAACATTATATATGTTACAAAAAAAATTGGGCAGTAAGACGACTACCTTGGTGACATACCAAAAAATTTTCACCTATAAAAACACATCTAATATCAACAGTATCATTCTACCTCCTTCTGGACCTTTCTAGTCCCCCAGTCAACATCATCCTACATACTTTAATCACTTATCACAAACACATAGGGCCTTAAGCCTACAGTTATCAAAACTAATAAAAGCAAGCCATATAGAGAAAACACCTATTTATATATATCACATTTATCCTTTATATATAAAGATATAAGTAGTCTTTAAGCATGCTAAACCCATATCTTATAGTGTTTACATGAGTGATAGCTAAACTAAACAAAAGAAAAAGACCTTATATACCATTCAAAATCTATGTTGCTACACTACGCGATCTCCGAGGCTAGACTACTTATCTTTACAACTAGCGCACCAAAACACTAGTACGTTGAGGATAAAACTTAATGGTAAATGTAATGTATTTAAAACATGTTATATGTAATGGTTCACATGTAATAACAATATGATAGTCAAGATGTAAAGTGTGAATGGTGTATTCACTAATTCATGCAATTTAGGTGATATGCCACATTTTCCCAATAATTACCAAAATGCCATTGTAATAATTTTAATTTCATTAATTATGCAATAACTTGCCATCAATCAAAATGTATATATTATTCTATTTAATTTAATATGCTCGACTACATAGATTACACCTAAGACACTAGACCAATAGAGAACTGAAAAGTTGTGCAGTTGCCCACATTTTAGACCACGACTACTGCACTAGCCTAGTCTAATAGTAGGGATCAGCTCACTTGAACCTCCCAATACTAGACAAGAGATAGTAGGGATTAATCTATAGACCTCATAATATCTCAACCAACTCAACCACCAATTATATTATGGATAGCAGAGATTAGTCCGTAGACCTTCTATTATCCATGAATCATAGCAAAACTTCAATGGATAGAAAGGATCAGTCTGTAGACCTTCTAATATCTAGATAATCATCAATATTAAACCCTTCTAAAGAATAGTAGGGATCAGTCCATAGACCTCTCAATATTTAAAAAATCATAATAATCATCTAGTAGCTGTTAATCCATAAGTTGACCGATTAATTCATCCAGTGAGTTTCTAACTAATGGGCAATCTAACCTTATTTTATATTAATTTTTTATTGGTAATCATATTATAATATTTTAGAATGAATAATAAATAGTTATGAATTTTATTTGACAGTCAAAATTTGACCTGGAAAGTTACAAGTCATTTTTTGTCCTACCGGACAGTTATAGGTCAATTTTTCTGACATATTCTAGGTCACTTTCTTAGGCACAATTAGGTCCATCCTAAGTCCTAGTTTAGTTCCATTTATGTCCATTTCAGGTATAAGTCCCTAAATTAATTTCCTAGGACAATTATAGGTCATTTTCATTTTTGTGTATACCATTTTAGGTCTTAAATCAAGTCATTTTTCATTCCATTTTCACCCATTTCAATACCTATTCATAGGCCTAAAGATAAGTTAGATTATACACCTCAAATAGCCTTAAAAGGGACTTCAATTTATTCCACATAAACATTACAAGATGTCCTAAAATTAAGGTGCTATTTACATGCCAGTTAAGTCCATTTTTGAGGTCAATTTCACTATGTCATTCTAGGTCATTTTTAAATTCCTTTTTAACCATTTCCCAACCTTAAATGACATCCTAATATCTATGCATTTCATGCCTTATTACTCATGTTTATTCACCTAACTCATGCCAAATGTACATTGCACAAGTCATGCCAAATGTGCCATGACAATCTCACACACACACACTATTCCATACCATGCCTATCATGTGAAATTTAGCTTGTATACCTCTCGACCAATACTGTCCAATGGCTATGTTCTTGCTTTTCTTCATATTCAATCACACATACACATATAACAACATCATTTAAGCACACATACACATATACTATGCAAATTTCATTCAAATTAAGCCATGTTATATCTTGTATATGTCTCGGCCATACTAAGAAATCACATATAGATGTATTTTCCACCAAATTCACCACATATACTATCATGCTACCCATAGCATGCCATTCCCCATTTAGTACCCTAAGTTACCATGACATTCATATGCCTTACCACTCAAGCCACCCTAAGGAACCTCTCGGCCACTCACTATAACATTATACATACCAAAAGTCATCACACACCAACCTCTCGGCTAAAGTGAGGCCTTAACCAATTATTCATTTCATTCACCAATTCATCACACTATTCATTCATAAAGCATGAAATTAACATCATTATAAGCATACTACATCAATTGACATACTCTAGCCACCTTAACCATAAGTTTCATACAACATTCCTACATGCTTTATACATAAATTGTAAATAACATACCTTTAATACATTAAATTCACTTACCTCTACTTATAATGGAGCCTTGCTCGCCCCTTGTTATCCTTCACTTTTCTTTGCCCCTCCATACATTCCTCCTCCCTTTAGAAAATCCATAGAAAATTCTATAAGTCCCCAAATGAGAATTTAAGATTAAACGCATTCTTAGGATGGTAAAGTCCTCTAAGAAATAAATTAAAATGGAAGGAAACACTTAAACATACAAAGTTAGTTTCCAAGCACCCTTTATGTACACTTGTGAGCTTCTTGAATTTTCTTGAAGTCTAAAGACATCTATTGCCTCCAAACCCTTCAAAGAATAATTTAAAACTTGTCAAAGGAATTTTTGTTGTGAATTAGTGGCTAGTTTAAGCTTGTGAAGTCATAAAAATAGTAGAGCAAAGAAAGGAGTGGCATCAGGAATGAGAGGAAAAAGAAAGGGGGAAATGGGTGGGTGGTGGGGTGCCAATGCCAAGTGACCATCTAAGTGCCAACTTATGGCTTTTATAGTGGTTAAGGTGGCCCAAGTGGGGACATATGTCACCGAAGTGCCCTAAAAATGATAGGTTTCAATAGAAACTTTAGGGAATTTTAAAAAATCACTCAAACCTCTAAAAGTTATCATGTTTATTTTAAAAAACCTCAATTTATCCTATTTAGAGGCTCGTAAAATTTCATAGCCAAATTCCCTCGATAGGATAGTTAACCAATTACATCAATTTATGTGCAAAACTCAAAATTAAGGAAAAGTTACAAATGACATCAAAATTCAAAAATTCCTTCACCAATGATCTGAAAGGAATTTTTAACCATTTGGGTTTGGTATTTTTAGGTATGTCTGGGCACAACTCGAGTCATTCTTAGACCGAATCCATTTGAGCCTATGCCTACTAAATTATAACCTAAAATAGTTTATTAGTTCTATTAAATCTTTAAATTAAGTCATTTTCATCATTTTAAAGCCCCTTAAAGTTTCATAAGTAGTAAACCCTACCTTAGGCCTCATGAAGGTGACCCGACACTACAGGCACACTTGTTTAGCCTTGAAGGTATTGTTCATAGAGCCTTAACTTATGGGTATTATAGTAATTGAGTACTGGTAGTTCAAATGTGGCCAAGGGAGCCCTACACAACTCTCCCTTTTATGGAAGAGAGTTTAGTTATGCCTTTAAGTCATTATATGGATGACAGACCCAGTGTCACATTGGTGTGTGAGATTATTGTATTTTAATACAGATGTAGTCATAGTTTCATTGATGGATTTATATAAAAACGTTTTTTTTATAGTTTAAAATTTTGGTAGGTCTCTAGCTAGCTATTATGTTACTAAAATTTTGTCTCAGATGATCAACTTATTAGAACTATTGTCTGTGGTGGATGAGTTGTAAAATGGGCTTAGCTAATCTTATCATTTGTATTAACTAAGAAAGTCATACCTTCCCAAGTCTAAGAAAGTAAATTAGGCAGCAACACTTCCTATTTGTTATGAAAGTGTGACCTAAAAGGAAGGATGCTACAATTTGAGCAAAAGAAGGGGTAGATTTGACTGAAGTGATAGGAAGTACATTTCTTCTCCTTGATTCTTCTACTTTAGCATTGAATTATCTAGGGTTTACACAGTCTTATATATGCACTGCATAGGCATAAGTTATGGGTTAGCATTAGAAATCCTTTACATAGAAGGTATGGTTAGCAACTCTATAAGTTAATATGTTATTGTAAAAAAGGTTTACAAATAGTGTCCCTTAATAGTGAAAGGACACAAGTTTTTTGTTGATCTAATTAAGCTACATTTTGATGAGTATGATTTGATCTTAGGAATGGATTGGCTATTTAAGTGTCAAGCAATTATAGATTATAGATAGATGTAGATATCTCTTAAGGTTGATGATGGGACTGAAATCACAGTAATGGGTGAGAGGATAGATTTTTTGCCTAATGTCATATCAGCTGTTATAGCTAAGTGCATGTTGAGAAAAGGTTGTCAAACATTCCTAGCTTATGGGCATGATACCAATAAGGGAGAGCCAAATTCAAGTCTTATACTAGTGGTGTCAAAATATGTGAATGTCTTTCCTAAAGAGTTGCCAGGTGTGACACCCCTTACTCGATTTAGTCATGAGCTAAATAAGGAGCATACAAACAAACATGGTATCCAAACTTACTAATCTTTTATTATTACTTAAAAATCTAAATAAATTACAACCTTTCTAAAACATATTTGAATAGAAATTTAATTTTTGAAATTTCTTTAGTTAAAAGACAAAAAATCCACTTTAACATTTTAAAACCATTTTAAGAATACTCATATTGAAAATCCGATAGCATAATGGCTATACTGGGACACTATCCCAAAATAAATAGTAACCCTACAAGTGAAAAATCACTTTTATAATCACCAATAATCATAACCCAGCTTTTTTGATCCTCTGATCACTCCAAAACATCCATCATCTCTAAACTCAACTAAACAACATAATAAAGATAAATATAGCATATGTACATTTAAAAGAGAATTTAAAGCTTGTTTAAAGATCACAAAGTCCATATGTAAAACTAGATTAAGCCCAATCCCTCTTCAGCTACATATAAGTATCTTAACATAATTACATCACATAATAATATATACATAGTAACAAAAATACCAAAGGTACTCTTCTATTGTTTATAGTAGCTATCGAGGCTTTAACTCTAATCTAAATTCTTTTAAACCTATACATTGCAAAAACACATGATGCATAGAGCAATAGCTTAGTGGTATAATTAAAGTAACTTGCTCATACATTCTCAAGCACACATGCATGCATCATTTTAAAAATGTATATTAAAGCATACAATTAATTTATGCTCATCATTAATATGTAATATGTGTATATTAGTGTGTATGATCACGTAAAACATGCTATATGTCAAAACATGTAATAACATAATACACATTACAAAAGATGTATAAATTATTAAATTCCATGAATTAGATTTTTAATTTAATTATTTTAATATTGCCTATGTCAAAGAAAATAAAATGCTATAGATAGTGGCAATGGACAACCAGTAAAACCTCTATGAACTTGAAGCTCATTTATCAATGTAAGTCCAAAGACTGAGCATAATATAGGCATGTTGACTAAGCATAGCATAAGTCCATAGACCAACATGCAATATGACCCAAATGCAATCTACCAATGTAAGTCCGAAAACTAAACATAGCATAGACCCATAGGTCAACACATAGCATAGGCCCATTAGCCAAACATTGTACAAGCTCGTTGACTAAACATGAAAGAGGCATAGATGTACCTTAGCACCTACTATAACCCTTGTTGACTAGTCAACCTATCTAACTATGTTATTTTAGTCAAATGGGCCATTATCTGATTTTAATTAGTTTGATTGTCTTATTTTACCTTAATTAACTTATAAAATAAAAAGTATTCAATTTAGAGTCATTATTGCTCTTAAATTCATTTTACTAGTATCAAACATGAAAATGGTATTGGAATTAATAAATGATGCATCCAATGATGTCATTTAGCATATATGCACATTACATGTCTGTATTACAAGTTATGTACACATATTGCCTTAAACTCATAAACATTTTCCATTTCTTGTAACATATCTATTAACATGATCATAAGTTAATTTTGACTAAAAACATATCATTATGGCCATCATTCATTTCATCCACTATTGCTCATTAAAGATATACTTGTATAACCCATATGACATATTAAAATTCCATAACCAAAACCAAAATTTAACTTGAGTATACCATGCCATAGCAAATTTTTGCCTAAAAATAAACTTTAATATAATATATCTCTTTTTACAATATACATACATATCTACCAATATCAATTCAATTAAACTCTTTATGACCTCAATTTAATTTATGTTTAATATTCTATAATATTCCACCTACAAGCCTCTAATCATTCAGCCATTCACTAAAACACCAATATAATCATTTATTCCTTATCCATACAACACTCTATGAGCACATAACTCAAACACACACATATATACATAACATACACTTAGGCACCTCCTTTGTGTACATTTCAGCCCTAAAAAATTAGAAAAACTAAAAATTTCATCTCTGAACTATAATAATTAGTATAACTCAAACAATTTATATATATAAATATTATAACCAAATTAAAGCTAACATGTATTCAATCCATAATAGATAACAACATAATCTTAATTTGACATGAGGGATCATTCAACCATATGAGAAATTCACACTCCACTCATCATTTTGATCATTATTCAAGCATTATAACACACACACATGATAACATAACACAAAATAATGGCATTAAATGCAATTTACATTAATTGTCCATAATCACATACACACATATGCACACTTTTATACTTAAGGCAAATAATTAATTAATAATTTACTTTAATTGCACTTACTTCTCGAGTCAAAATACATTCATGAGGCTCATTTATGCCATTTCTTTCCCCTTATCTTTCTATTTGTCACCTTGCTAAATTGTGCAACATAGATTCAATTCGTAAATTATAAAATTTTATGAGCTTCAAAAATCAAAACTAACTAGATATACATACTCTTAGGCACCTAAGGAACATGGGAAAATGTTAAAACTCAAAAAAACTTACCCAATCAAAATGGTGACACTATTCATCAAGAATGAAAACTATGAAAATCCTTTAATTTTTTGGCGATCTCTTATTAGACCCTATGTCTAGAGGCTATGAAGGTCTCAATCTAGTTACTTGATGATGATTTATGGGCTTAATTTAAATGAAGAAAAATAAAAATAGATGAATCTCCATGGGAGGAAGCCATCAGTTTTAGCAAGGAAAGAAGAGGAGATAATGGTAGATAGTATTCATTAGTTGGCCAACTTAACAAGTTTGACTTATATATGTGGGTTTATTAAACAAATTTCTTTTTCTTCTCCCTTTGAAAAATCTAAAAGCCCATTTTTCTTTCCTTCAATTAACATCTAATTGAACCCCAAAATTTCATTTAATCCATATCCCATATGCCTCTAAAAATTTAAGCTCAAAAATCAAGAAAAATCAATTAAAATGTAACTTTTTATCATTACTCGATTTAGTAAAAGATACTTTTTGATATCCAAAAATTTCAATTCTTGTTTTAATGGACTATTTAGAATATTGGAGTATCAAGTTGTATTGATCTCAGAATTTTCTGAGCAAAATTTGAATATTTTTTCGTTAAACTAAAACTAGGAAATTATTTATGTGACATTACTATAAAAACTTAACTATCATTTTTAAACATCTAAATAACTTTGTTTTGACTTCAAATTTCACCCAAAATTATGTTATGATTAATACTTTCATTTAATAAGATTAGTGTGACTTAGCCTTGAGAAACACTGCTTATGTCCTGGGAAGTATTATTCATGACACTGGGATTTTACGAGCATTACATTTTTTCCTCTCTTAAAAGAAATTTAGTCCTCCAAATTACTTGATTAAAATAACTAAGGGTACTGCCCTTTCATTTTAACTTCAATTTTCCATGTAGCTTCTTCAATACTGTAGTGTCTCTAAAGCACTTTCACTAAAGGCATTATCTTGTTCTGTAGCTCCTTTACTTCTCTAGCTAAAATCACAATTGGTTCTTCTTCATAAGGTAGATTATATTGTATCTCTACTTCCCTTTTGATAAAACATGTAAGGGGTCGAATCTATACCTCTAGAGCATAGACACTTAGAAAACATCATGTATCTACTAAAACTCAAAAGGCAAAGCTAGTCTAAAAGCTACTAGTCCCATACGCTTAATCACTTCATCTGGGCTAATAAACCTTGAACTTAACTTGCCCTTCTTGACAAACTTTTAAACTTTCTTTCGAGGTAAAACCTAGATAAATTCTTTGTCCCCTATATCATATTAAATATCTTTTCTCTTTAAGTTTGCATAGGATTTCTATTTGCTTGAAGCTATCTTTAGTATTTCTTTGATGATTTTAACTTTCTTTTTAGTATCTTTAATCATATCTAACCCTATTAGCTTTGTCTCAATTAGCTCATTCTAACATAAAAGAGTTCTACACTTCCTTTCTTATAGATCTTTATAAAGAGCCATTCCTAAGCTTGCTTGATAACTATTGCTATAAGAAAACTAAGTTAAATAAAGGTATCGATCCCAACTTCCCTTAAATTAGATGGCATGACTCCTCAACATATCCTTAAGCACCTATCACATATGGTTTAACATGAACATCACACTTATAACCTAGTATTAAAATCACTCAAGTATTATAAGTCACCTAAATAAGCCTTTTTGATTGACCATCAGTCTGATGATGAAATGCCATACTAAAACTCAAAATAGTGCCTAAGGCATTGTGAAGCTTCTTCCAAAACCTTGACATAAACCTCAAGTCCTGATTTGATATGATTGTAGTAGGCAATTTAAGCAATCTGATGATCTCATCAATATATAACTCCATAAGCTTCTCCAAAGAGTAATCCATCCTAATTGGTATGAAATGTGTAATCTTGGTCAGCCAATCTACCACAACCCAAACCAAATCACATCCTCTTCTTATTATGGGTAAGCCAACAACAAAGTCCATAGTGACCCAATCCTATTTCTAATCTGGATTATAGGATTAAGTAATCGAAAAGGAATATGGCGTTCAACATTCACTTGCTTACATGTGAAGCACTTGGTCATGAACTTTAATTCATTTCTTTTTATACCTAGCCTCTAATAAGAAACATTTAAATCTTGATACATTTTAGTGCTACTAGGATGCATAACATATGGAGCATTATGAGCTTCTTATAAATTTGCTTCTTCAACTCTTCTACATTTGGAACACATACCCTATCGTGT
>CANXYI011153302.1:0-13643 GCA_948208565.1 Hura crepitans | reverse complement strand
ATTTAGTGTGTGTTTTGGTGAGAGAAAATGAAGAGAGAGAGAATTCCTCTTCAAAACTGTCGGCCATGGAGGAATCTCAAGGTTGAAGATGACTTTCCCATGTGTGAGAGTTGTACACATGTGGGCTGGCAAATATTTGATAGGTGGGTCCCATTGGTTTGGTTCAATTGAATCAAAAACCAATTTTTAGTCATTTTAATGGGTTTCTCACTTCAAATAATTAGAAAATATTCTAGGGACCTCAAAATAATGCCATTCTAGTCCTCAAAATTCTCATTTGTTGCCATTAGGGCCCTTGTAAAATTTCAGCCCAAAATTCCACCATTTGAAAAATTACTATTTTTCTCGGTCCGATATTCAACTTCGAAAGTTCATATTATATTCTACCGTACTCCAAAAATTCATATTTCAGTTTTAAAATTCCTAAATCAATGTCACTAAGGTCCATGTGAAATTTCAGCGAAAAAGTCAACTGTTGACTTTTTGGCACTATTCATGGTGCGAATAAAATATTCCGAAAAAATACCAGATGACCTTAGAAAATTCCAATTCCTTTTCCAACATACTAAATAGAATTTTTGAGGTTCAAGGTATTGTATTTTCGAGACCATCCGGGTACATTCCTGGGTCTCCAACTATCCGGGTCTCAAAATATTTTTATCTCCGGAATTGATAGTTTATAACCTAAAAGTAATTATTGGTTCTACTAAAAATTTTAATTCATTCATTTTGACCCTTTTCAGGCCCGTCAAAGTTTTATAAACAGTATGCCAGTCATCGGACTGGAAATGATGACCCGCACCACGGGGAACATCAATTGAGTTCTGAATGCACTGTTCATAAGACGTCGACCGGCGGTCGTTACAATAAGATTGTTTTAAAGTAACATTATATAAGTTGAGATTGGATTGCATGTTATATGCACACTCTGTAGTCCTGTTCGGTGATCACACTCCTTAGTCATGTTTGGTGATTTGCTGTTAACTAGGCTAGGTATGGGGTGTCAAAGTACATATACATGATTACACTAGATCCACACCGTAGTTATATATATATGAGTGCCAACTAGTTTTATTTACATCACACTAAAGATATACAAAATATACCATAATGAAACGCTGCCTGCATTGCATTACTATCTTGAGGCTGATTTGAAGCGAGTTCTATCTATGACCTATGCATCAAAAAACATGATGACTTAGTGGTCTATTTGATAAAATATTCACACACACATATGTATTCATCGCAAGCATGCATTTCAATAATAGATATGTCTTTTAACATTCATACATTTTTTTCCTTGTTCATAATGCTTTCATTCAGTCATTTTAGGATGTTACATTATGCCACTTACCAAAAGTGTAACCATATTATATAATTGAGTGTAACCAAGTATGAATATCAATTACGCTAAAGTGCCCTAGTAGCTGTTATATCCTCTAATTGACCATTCAACCTATCCAGCAGGTTGTCTAACATATATTGGCTATCCATATCTCATTTTTATTACATTCGATTTATGTGCCTCACATCATTTTAATTCCAAATTTCAGAGTGAATTACATATGCATAATTATTATTCATCATAATATTTTATCATGTCAAGTAATCCCTTTTTACCTTTTATTCATCATGTCATTCCTAATTTTCATTTCACATTCTCAATCCATATTACAATACCATTGGTCATGCCATTTCTTTAATTAATAAGTTATCACATAATCAATGCACATTACCTTATACATTATATTAGTATACATATTACTATGCATATTACACCAAGGTACCTTCTATATTTTGTATTCATTCATTATATAATGTTCTACATTTCATACCACATTCTCAATGATACACACATACATCAATGCGCACATTTTATGCACCATATATCAATACATTCAACTTACTACATCTCAATCATCTCTATTACACAACAATTACCTAAATTCTAACAATGTCTTTAAATTTCCATACAATACCTATATTTTTCCATTTTCAATATTTACCTCATTTTTTACTCCATTTTTTATTCATATTTGTACATTTATGCACATTAATCCTTAATATACCTCTAAAGTCAATTTAGGGTTATTCTAATCTCTAAAATCACACAATCCTTAAAATGACACCTATTGTGGAAATTATGGAAATCACACTTCGAAGCATATATTTTATCAAATACACTTATAGAAAGGTTATTAGACATCATGGATATGATTCTACAACTTTTATTTGCCTTTGATCTTGTCCTCCTCCAAGTTCTCTAAATTCCATAATACATAATTAATTAGAAAAATTCATAAAAAAAATATTTACGTGCCCAATTTAAAAGATAAAATTAGAACCATAATTTATAGCACCTCTAGTTACCTAGAAAAATGATTGCAGCTCGAACTAGGGTTTAGTATGATTTAGGGGTTTAAAACCCAAAACCATCAAACCTTTCTTTTCTTCTCTAAACACACTTTTTTAATAAAACTAAAACAGTAGTCGAGCTTTAGATCTTACGAAGATTGTTTTCCATATAATAACTAAAAAAGTTCATATAGAATTGAAGAAGAAAAGAATAAACAAATAAAGAGAGAGAATAATGGCTATGGCATCGACTTTAGGGAATTTTTGGGGGAAGGTGAAGTTGGTTTGATCCTAAACACAAATGCACACATTGTACTATTTATATTAAGATGTTAAATTGCCACGATTTAGCCACGTGGTGATCCGATAGTTTGTATTAATTCTAATTATGTTTTAAGATTTAGAAATGTAGTTTTAATGTTACAAGCCTCTAAAAGTATTTTTTTTATTGTCAAAATCATAAAAACTCTCAATTAAAGGGCCTTTAAAATTTCGAGCCCAAATTTCATTTAGAAATAGGCAAACTATTTATTTGCATAATCAAGAAATTCTGATTAAATATCAATTGTTGTTAAAAATTTCGAATTCCCCCACCGTTGAACTCATTGGATTTTTTGACCATTAAGCCATGCTAATTTCATGTTAGTCTTGGTACATCGCTATCAATTTTCAACTCAATGTAAGCTTAAGTCAATATTCACTAGATATTGCTGTGAAAAATTTTTATTTGTTTACTACCTAGTACAAATAACTCAATATTCATCATTATTTTGCACATCATAGTGAATGAATAGTACTCGTTTTTAGCCTCTTCTATGTAACCCGGTTACTCAGGAAACACTATTCATGCCTTGGGATATACTATTCACAAATCAAGGTTTTCAGGCATCATAGTACTAATGGAGGTTGTGGAATTGCAGCTAAAATAGTGGTTTGTCTCAATAATGCTAGCATTTAATATAAAAGGGCTAGTTGAGCTAAAGTTGCTTGAGCTACATGCCTATGAACACTAGAAGTCACTATCTTAGCCCTGCTGACCTCTTATCCAACTGTAGTTAGAGCATGGCTCTCGACTTCCTAATCACCTCGAGGTGTAGACGTACTATTCCTTATTTTATGAGAAAAAGAATAGATTATAAGCCACTTTTTTTGTATAATTATTTGATGTTTGTCTTAGACTCTAGGCACTCATATGCGACTCTTACGTACTAAGGAATGTGTAAACTAAAGCTCTATACCACAAAATGTGACACCCTTTACCCGATCTGATGGCTGAACCTATGTGAGAAGTGACACACAATTGATATCTAAACTATCCTTTATGAAAATCTGTATAAATTTAAAACATTATGAAAAACATTTGGTTTTGAATAAAATAGTAAAATTTGGACTTAATAAAAATTTATTTTGAGTTTTTAAACAATTATGGAATCATTGCATAAAAAATTTGACAGGGTAATAGCTATATATGGACACTATCCCGACTATGAATAGTAACTTACATTTAAAAAAAACACTTTTATAAACTCATGTAATAACTTTCCACTCAAATGATTCCTTCTAATCCTCCAAAAATCTCATTAACAAAACTATCATCCAAATATACATCTCAAAGCTTTAACACGATAAAAATTCATTATAAGTTGTTTAGATACACATTACAATAGTAAGTATATTTTAATAAAGGATACAAAACATTTTAAAAGCTAGTCTAGGCACAATTCCCTTTGTACAACATATGAGTGCCATTATGCCTACATCCTATAATTTATACAAAGGAAATCAAAATATACCAAAAAAAGAGCTTTATCTTGATCTTCTTTGTAGTATAAGAGGCTATAGTTTTAATTTATTTCTAATCCTACACATCACAAAACAACGATGTAAAGTATAAAGCTTAGTGATGTATACAATATCACATGGTTGAATTTTTCTTGAAACATACATTTATAGCCTTTTTTTATCTTAAGCAAGTTAATCATCAAATTATTTTGCTTATGCAAATAATATAACACATATGGCTTACATGCAATCACATCTAATGTTCTAAGCTTTATATAGCAATTCATACCATAAATTAGACTAAGATCAAACACAATAGAAATGTTTACATGCTACACATTTAATCAATATTCTTATCACTTGTAAATGCATAAAATACACATATTTCATGCATGGTATATACCCTTGACCTATAGTTACTTCCTTTGGTCCTTTCATTACCATTAAGTGTTTAATTCATATTAACATTTCCTTGCCTATAATTAATGGACAATCATGAACTAGATAATAGGATATATAGCCACATAGGCCTGATCCAGACCACAAAGGTCTTTTTTGAATACAAAGGTCTCACTGACCTTTGGGTTATAAAAAATCCATACTTACAGGTCTCATCAATCTCAATAATCCTAAATTCAAGCACAAAGATCTCATTTAACCTATAGGTCTAATCTAGGTATAGAAGTACTCTAACTGTCGTTTTACTCCCTAGTTGATTAGTTAACCTATCCAATCTAGGTTTTCTTCCACACATAGGTATCACCATGACTAATTTAGTTTCCTATAATTATACAACTTTTTTAGAAGTTTTATAATGTCATTTACCCAACAAATGACCAAATGGGGTAACTTTTACTCTTTGTTCATTATGATCTCTTCAAAGTCATGTTTTAAGCATTACAAGAAATCAATCACATTAGATGAAAACATATAATGGTTCCTTTCTAGATTTAGATCTAATGGTTACTCTAGGCCTGCACAAACTTAATATGATGCCATTAGGTCATTATCACCCTTTATATGGTTCACAATACATATTTCCACTTATAAATCATAACTAAGCCATTCAACCATAATATGTAATCACACATGCTTGTCACAACTAACATTTGATACATATTTTCCATACAACCATCAACCATATAAGCAAATTAATTTGTCTTAGCACATGTTGAAGGCCTCATTCACTTTTAAAGAATGATTAACATACTTTGCAACATGGAATAATTCTTGTTTTCATTATTCCAAGTTTTATAATAAAAAATTTAGATTCATGCAATAATACACATAATTAGTCTTAATAAACCCCACTTTCTTTACTTTAAATTTCAGCCAACAATTGCACTATATCCCTCTTTCTCATCTAATGAAATTAACATATACATATAATGCTTGACCTATTTAATTAAGACAATTATGATAATAATTAAGATTTATCATTTACATTACTCCTTTAAATCACAAAAATACTCTAATTATGCCATAATACTTCTCACACCTTCACTTTGTCATTAAATGAAACATTCAACTAACTCATAAGCCAAACCTTAAAGATTATTTTTCCATCATTTAATTACATCAAAATATTATTAATATATAACCATTTATTTAACTTAAGCTACCATTCACAAATCACACACACATTAACATGCATGCATAATTACATACACACTTTAACTAACCAACTCACTCACATAATCACATGATATGTTATATACAATTACCAAGGAAGTTAACCACACAAACAAAGCCTTTTAACCTTTTGCTTCCTCTTAGCTTTACTCTTTTCCTCTTTATCTACACTTATAACTAAAAATCATACTTAAAAATTTATATTAAAATTTATGACTAACCAAACATTAATTTGACCTTAAATAACTCTTATACAACTGTTGAGGAATCGTACAAAAATATGAGATCATAAAAAAAGTGACTTACCATACACCATAATAATCTTATAGATCATGAAACCTTTCTCTAGAGAGAACCTTTAATGCCCTATCTTAACCCACTCTCAGATCCAAATAGAGGATGGCATACAATTGATATTGAACTTTCTTATACACTTCTATCCATAAAAATAGCAACCATATAGACTTAACTTTTCTATACAAAACCTTATAAACATTTGTTAGATATAACCATGTAATATAATAAACCATTTAGGGTCATTGTGTTGAAATTCCAATAGCATATTGGCTATCCAGTGACATTACCACAAATAGTAACCTACATAAAAACACAATTCAAAGTATCACAACACATTAATACTACACTAGCAACTCCACTTCAACCTCATACACACATATATCATCAACACCTCTCATATATATCAACCACACATCATCATCTCAATCAACCATCAATCTCAAAATACCATATTGATCAAACACGATATATATGTGTGTGTGTGTATGCACATGTGTAGCAACAATTTAAAAATTTTACAAATACATCACTTAGATATGGTAAGCCCAATACCTTTATACATACATATGGGTGCCAAAGCTACCATAAACAAAACTACATACATTAAATTCAAATACCAAAAGAGCTTCAAAAAGGTCTTTGATTGCTAGGACTAGTAGCTTTAAACTTTTGATATCTACAACTTGAAGCTACATGTCATAAAAACAACAAACGATGTGCTAAGCTATATAGCTTAGTGGTGTCCTAAAACATTAAGCATAAACATGCACACACATTTATATACAAGATAAGTTAATTTAAATTTATAACATGTTAATAGCAATATTAACAATAATTGTTATGTATACAAATAAAATTAAATATCACATTTATTTTTTTATCTTAACTATTTATGCATGTATGTCAATTTTCTCATTATGTATAATTACTTTCATATCTTCATGTTTAGTTATGTATTAACTTTAATTACACATACTTAATAGGCAATTGTCCTAATACTTTATACAAGGACTCCATAAGCCATAAAAAGCCATAAAGGGGATAAATCAAATCGTGGACCATAATGGTTATATTACGTACCACAATGGTTATAGCAAGAAAAAGAGGGTCATAATCATAAAAATAAGCATGAAAGCAAAGAACTGGGGCCTAGAGTTCATTATCTATAACTTGTGAGCCATTGTTAGGGGCCTAGAGGCAATATGTAGGTACTAAAGTACCCTAGTAGCTATTAAACTTCTTAGATAAATGGTCAACCTATCCAAATTAGGTTATCCACATTTATATGTGCATTTGCTTATCTATAATTATAGTACATTATGTTTTACATTCAAATTATTTACATTAAGCTTACATATAAAGATGTTATGAATTGTATAACATCAAAGTCATAACGATACCATTACTTAAAAATCCATCATAGAACATAATTCTCAATGTATAAGCCATTTGGCTAACTTATTACCATGATGAGATTAATTTCATTTCTATCATCAAATAGAGTTACTTAGTGTTAAGTAATACCTCATACTTGCCAATACATGCATCAAACATGAAATTTTAAGGTTACATTTCCATAATACAACTTAACTCATAATTAGCATGTTTTATAATACCTTTTATACCTCTTAAAGTTTTATAAGACTATAATCACATATGATTTAACTCATAGCTTCATTAAGTTCCATGAGCACACACATAGTGCATAAATATTAATTATAACATTTATAATTAGTAAGTCACCTTTTCATAAGCATATAACATATGGTAACATTGGTTTTCAAGTCTTAAAAATACCTCAAATTCTTTTACTTACCTTAGTTCATTCAAGAATCCTAATTTAATTATATAGTCACATACTATAACTTTAACCAGTTAATTACTTATATATACATAACCTCATCACTTTCATGCAAATTCATAACAATTCACTAAAGCAATTACATTTCAACATTAAGATTTATGCCTACTTACCATTCAGCCACCACATGCACATATGTAACACTTGGTTTTTATTCAACATAATATCATTATTATGTGCTTATTCATCATTTAAACTAGTTAATAGGTTCATTACTTATGTTAATTACATACAACACTTATGTATTTAATACATATCCATACTTAAGCATTAAATTAACTTATGATTTCTTAGATACGTATACCAAATGAGATAAAAAGGAACTTCAACACTTGAATTCTCTTTCTCTTTCCCTTTTTTCTACTTTTTCACTCATCTTCTATATAAACATAAAACCCCAAAACATTCAAGAATCATAATAATTAATATACTCGATATAAACTCAAATTAACTTTATAAAGCTTTAATAAGAATATTAAACTACCCATAAAAATTATGAAAACTCAATAAAATTCTCTTATCTAATGTCACACTCTAACTTTTTATCTAGTTTTTCAATGGGATAGAATTAGAATTAAAAGAAAAAGTAAATAATAAAATGGACAATGGATCAAGTAGAGTTAATTGGTGTGTATAATAGAGCAAAAAATGACTAAGGGGTAATGTAACGCTAGAAAATCCTACTATTACAAAATGAATTGAGTGTATAAAAGTTAAAGAATGCACATAAGCTATAGTCAGGCATTGACCTAAAATGATTAATTGATAATAATGTAGATAAAAAATGATGTATAAGTGTTAAATGATAGGTTTATCAATGAGATACTTATGTACCATGATTGTATGTACTTGTGTGTGCATATTTTATCAAATACACCACTAAGAATTATGCTTATTGCATTGTGTTTTTTTTTATGCATGGGTTATAAATAGATCTAGTTTTAAATTTGACCTTAATGTAGCAGTGCAGTATGGATAGCCTCACCTTGGTATAATTTTGTATACCCTTTTGTGTGATGAACATAAAGTTAATTGGCATTCATAAATTTGTAAGTAGGGTGTAGGTTTACTATGGTAACGTATATGTATAATCTATCAAATACCATGTTCATGTAAACTAAATAGATGGATACTAGTAGTATATGATCATTATATGATGTGTGCCTACTACAATATGATATTGAGATTATGATGTCTATTGTGATTTTGATGTGATTGTTGTCACTATGCGCTATTGATTGATGATGTTAGAGGGTTAGAATAACCCAAATGGCTGATTTTGAGCTTGGGAATTTTATAAAAGTGTTATTTTCATGGATTTATTTTTGAACATGTTATCGAATAGCTATTATGCTATTGAATTTTTAATAAAGTGGGAGAGCAATATGTCATGCGTTTATTCCCATGGCATAGTTTTAAACTACATATAGGCCGTAATTGCTCATGATATGGATATGCATAATAAGGTATAAAATAGATAATAGTAAAACTGATTAATATGTCACCTCTTATTTGAACTAACAACAGTTTGGCTAAAAGGAGTCACAATATGTCATCTGTCATTCAAATTTGACTGTCGGGTCGAGTGAGGGGTGTCACATTAGGCTGTTTTAAAGTTTAATTTAGGCATTCATAGGCTACAGAAGAGTGCCATAAGGTTTATATACACACATACTTCATACAACACTACATTGCTTAAAACTAATATCCATTTCATGACATAGATTATAGATAAGCAATTAAAGACTGCCTGCTAATGATGATGAGGTGGAAAGCTAAGCCCCCACCATTGTCTAGGAGCTAGCAAACTTAAAAGCACATGTTCTCTATAATGTTGAATAACATGCACAACCTACATCGTCGACACAAGTATAATTAACCTTAATAGAGCAATTGGTTAAGGTTTTAGATAAGTTGTAGTAGCTATTACTCCCCACCAATAACACCACCGCAACCGCTAGTGCTAGAAGCCCTCTAGAAAACCTACATAAAATGTGATAAGAAGATAGGGGTGACTGACTTCTCAAGTATAGATAGAGACAACTCAACTATAGTAGAATATTAGTTAATAAGAATAAAAAGAATACTAAAGCAACTAAAGTGCACACTTAAAGAAAGCTTAATTTGTGATATATCCTTACTACAAGAAAAAAGATTTTGCTAGTAGTAAACAGTTCTAAAAAGGAATCCTATAATAGATATCACTTAAGAGTTCTTTCTTCAAGAGTTTAAGAAAAGCTAAATATCATAAGGTTACTTAGAGAAGAAGATACAATAGTTCTTAGATTTAAAGTAGACTAGTGTTAGAACATGAAGAGTTTGATAAACTTAAAGGATATAAAGTAGCTATTGTACCCATAGAGAAGAAGCAATGGAGAAGGTTCAAAAAGTGCCTTAATCTAGATATTTAACTTAAGGTGGCAGTGAACAAGATTTGAGAATTTTTTGCCCAAGTAGCTGCAGCTTACACTATAGAGGACATATTAAAGACGAGGTAAGAAAACATTCATAAGAAAAAGGTCATTCGTAGTGGGCTAAGCTAGCTCAATGTTATAGCCTAGTAAAAATTAGAAGGGAAAGACTAGCACAACAACACCATTGAGATCTGCTCTAACCTAAAGATATGGCTTAATAGGGCAATTCCAGTGCCACCAACAGTAGAGATCAGCCATAAGTGCCTTAGTCTTTGCATCTAGGAGTGCATTACAAGTATGTGGCACCTATTACAAAAGATATGGAGGCATCAGATAGAGGTCAATTCTAAGAGCCTGTTATAGATATGGCTTCAAAGGCCACTACCAGAAGGACTACTCACTGAAGCTAGATATTGATGATTTATTTTAGGCTCTAGGCTTTCTCACCTACTCTAGCTATGAGGTAAAAGGAAAGTAAGGCAGATAAAGCAGGGACCAATCAGAGGCCTAGATCAAAGGCAAATTAGAGGATTGGACCAAGAGCACTAACATGCTAGTATGCAATCCACGCTAGATAATAGATAAACTCTCTAGATGTGATTATTGGTGCCTTTACTTATTTGATTCATCTATTTTGGCACTAGTAAACTTAAGGTCCACACACTCCTATGCATGCTATAATGCCTTGAGTCTCAAGCCATGAACAGTGAACCTTATAACTTGGGAGAAATGATTCTTAGGATAATACACAAGGTTTTCTTACTAAATAAAATAATATATTAAGGAAGGATTATGGTTAAAATTTTGTTTCAAAAGAAGTTTATTTAGTTAGCTAACATACTGTAACAAGTTTAACTATGAATGTTGTTGTACCTAGAAATATGAATAGTATCACCCGAGATTTAACATGTGTTGAAGTTATTGAATGAAAAGAAATATTCTAAAAAAAATTTAGGTAAAGTTTACAAAGGAACAAAAGTCATTAAGGAGGTTAATTTAAAAAGCAAAGATTTTATGGTAGTGTTAATAAATAGTACCCTAGTTAAACCTGAATGGTAAAATATTCAAGAGTTGCTAAAAAAATCTAAAAATAGCATAACCTTATAGTTAAAATTTTCTAAATAAGTTCATGGTCATGAAATTTGAATTTTTATAGCTCAGGAAGATATTTTATGAAATTAAATAAGAGGTAAATTTTATAATTAAAATAATTAGGCTCCATTTTAAAGTTTGATTTTTATGAGGGACATGTGTTATGAATTTTTAGGATCTATGGTGCAGAAATCATAATTATTAAACTAGAGAAAGAGAGAGAAATAATTAATTTTAGGAGAACACATGAAAAAAAAACACCATTAGATCTAATAGATGTCATCTATCCATGCCCCTCTTCCACTAAAATAAGTAAGCATGTTTTTAAACTCCCATTAGCCTATAACTTTTCACATGTCCTCTAATGGCTGATGGCCACCCCCTTTCTTACTTCACTTTCTTTTTCTCTTTACCCTACCAAATGGATCCATCCTCTTATCAAATATCACTACAAAATCATTCTTCTATTACCTCCTCACCATTATTCAAGGGTCAATTAAGCAAAAGGAGGGCTAATTTTAAAGGAATTAAAGGAGGGTGAATAGTAACTAAAGTTTCAATAAGTGCTTTAAATTAAAGACTAATATTTTTCCTAGGTAGATTTGCATGCCAAAAGAATATATCTAGTGTTAATGTTAATTTGAGAGATATATAAAATTTATTAGAATGTTTTAGGTATTTATTATGTGTGTTTATGGATGTTTGAAGGGAAAGGCTTCAAAACTTGAAGAATGTGATTCAAATAGCTTTTCAAAGATAAATTGAAAATGATAGTAAGTGTATTTTTTGAAACATATATATTAGGCATTTAGTCTATGTATGGAATATGTGTGTATGTATGATTTGATTGATGTGACATGAGGAAATTGGTTCTAATGGCATGTTTGACTTAATTAGATGTGTGGATGGTGGGTTAGGTGAATTATGAGATAAGTTTAGCTTTAAAAGTGTATGCATAATATGTGTATGATATGAAATTGATGCATCATGTATGGATAATTAAGTTAAGTACTTTAGATTTGCTAATTGAATATATAAGTAAAGAAATAAATAAGAAAAATGGGGAAAATAATTGATTAGTTATGAGTGTGTAGAGGGGCCGAATGGTGTGTGTGCATATGGTGGGTGATATCCTAGATGTATATAACTATAAATATCATACTAAGGTTGCTTAATTGTGTGGATGAATAATTAGGATCAATTGTATAGGAAAATGTATTAATCATATATTATTATGTGTGCTTAACTTGCTTATATAGTTCATTAAAATTAGTTCTAATGCCTTAAGCTAGATAATTAAGTTTGTAAATGAGGATTCAAAAGAAGCAAAGAAATTTTTAAAGTGATATTATATTTGAGTGTTATGCGGTCGAATGTGTGAGTTTAAGGTGTTTTATGGTTTTAAGGGATATTACAAGTATAAGTTAGTTCTAACATCTTGATGAAGTGAGTGAGGGCATAAATAACCTTTTTAAGAAAATTATATGAGGAATTGGATTAGTTATGTATGACATATGACGTATAGCCAAAATTTGGGATTTAGAGAATGTTAAAACATTAGTTTAATTTAAAGATATCTTATGCAAGGTGAAATTATAAGAAATAAAGAATGAAATAGACCTCGAGTAATAATGTATGTGTTGTAAGTAATGATGTATATACCTCATTCAATGTTATACGTGTTAGGGGTAATAATGGATATGCCTTTTATGGATAGCTAGGAAAGTCACATGATCTTCTTTGGGAATAAATGCATAAGACATGGGTGTGTGCTATAATATGAGTTCTCTGATCCAAATATGTGATGCTTGCACATAAACATTTTAAATACTCAGTTACATGTTAAAGAAATTATAGTGGCTTTATAGATACTGAACAATACAATATGTAAGTCTTAAGAAAGGCTAAATTAAAAGTTAAGAAAAAAGGGAAAGCACACGGGAATATTAGACTATAGAATATTTCTAAATAGAGTTTGAGATGGCAAATAGATTAATTAAGTATAAGGAATAAAAATAAGAAATTTAACATGTTAAGATAACTAGAATTAATCACTAGTAACGAAATAGTTTAAATATGTAAGATAGTGCAATGGCAAAAGTGAGTAAGAAACATACATTCAGTTAATTGCTACCTAATAACTGAGTGAAGATGCATAATATAAAACATGACCACACTAAGTAAGTGTAAAAATATTTAATAAGTACAAT
>CANXYI011153271.1:0-13207 GCA_948208565.1 Hura crepitans | reverse complement strand
TATATCTATATATATATATATATATATATATATATGTATACATATATATATATATATATACATACATATATATATATATATATATATATATATATGTATCATTCATTCATTCTTATACTTATCACTCTATACTGGCATATTGTTTTCTTATTTGCATCAAGTATGTTCCACTACCTTATCCTAACTACTCATAAATTTAATTACTTTTGAGCTATTAGTGTTCTTTATTATTTGATTTTTTTTAAATCCTTATCCATTATGTTTTGACTTTTCTAGTATCTTTACTTTATTTGTAGCTAGGTATTACCCATATTGTCCTTTTTATGCATATACACATTACAAAACCCATCTATTTTATCTTCACAATTCCAACTACCTTTTATCATTCTTATATTATTTATATTTATACATGTTCATATTTTTTTTCTTATTTGCATGACATGGTATTCTTTTAAACACTTTTTTTTATGTTAAATTACACTTCTTTTTACTCTATTATATTTTATAGGTTTCCATATATTTTAAATTGATTCTTACTAATTAATTAATGTAATACATTATCCAAGAAACTACTGCTGCTACTGCTATTGCTGTTGTTGCTACTGCTATTGCTACTACTACTACTACTACTACTACTACTACTACTGCTACTGCTACTACTACTACTGCTATTGCTACTACTATTACAGCTACTGCAACTATTGCCACTACTACTCCTACTGCTACATCTACTACTACAACTACCACAACTACTATTACTACTAGTACTACTACTCTTACTACTACTGCTACTGCTGCTATTACTGCAGCCACTATTACTATTACTACTACTACTGCTACTGCTATTGCTACTACTACTACACTACTACTGCTGCTGCTACTACTACTACTGTTGCTACTATTATTGTTGGTGCTGCTACTACTACTACTGCTTCTACTACTACTGCTATTACCATTATTACTGCCACTTCTTGTACTACTACTACATTACTATTGCTGCTACACTACTACTGCTGCTACTGCTGCTACTACTACTACTACTATTGCTACTACTATTGCTACTGATGCTAGTACTGCTGCTACTAATACTATTACCACTACTCCTCCTGCTGCTACTGTTGCTACTACTACTACTACTGCTGCTACTATTGATACTACTGCTACTACTAATACTACTACTACTACTGCTACTACTACTACTACTACTATTACTAAATTATTTATTTTCCCACACCAAGTTCTTTATATATCATTATAACTTAATTACATTTAATTAACTACAAAATAGCCAATATTACTTAATATCAATTTTGGCCATATTCACTCTTTTGTCTTTTTTATTCTATTTTAATATTTTATCCACTCTAACATAATTATCTTAAGTCCTAACTACACATCCATACTCTTCATTATGTATAAAAATCTTCAAAATTTCATAGTTAATGTAAATTCATACTAATTAAATTTCTCTTCTCTTTTTCCTTATTTTTCATACTTCTAAATATCCTAACATGAATATCATAATATTTCCATCCATGCAATTCATTCATCCAAAGTAACATTCTTCCATCATGTTTCATGTATATACCATAAACATATATAAACCATAGTTTATAATAAATATTCCTCTTAAGCTTTAGTCCATTTAAGCTTTATTTTCTCATTTTCAAGCTCACCTCATCACCATTCCTTCTCATCCTCCATAAATTATGTCATGGATTTCCTTACATAAAATCATCAAAAATAGAATTACATACCAAGTTTTATCATAAAATTCCATAAATATATCCTGCCCTTCACATAATCTCATAAAAATTACTTGGTTTGATATTAACTTACCCATATTGGTGTCATAAAATAACCTATCTTCCATCTCTTTCTAAACAATTTATAGGGGTTAAAATGTTAGGCTGAAAGAGTGACCATTTTTGTGTATTATTGAGTGATTATTTGGTAAAATTAGGGTGTAGGAATGGCAGAGAAAAGGGGAGGATGAATTTCAACCTCAAAGGGCTATGAGGGTTGGTCTTGAATGAAACTGAAGTGACTAATTTGTTATTATTTGGGATTTTATAAATGGAATGGATGGATAGGATCAAAGGTCAACATTTACACATGGATAGTTAAGATTAATCCATGTGTAGTTAACTAAAAAAATCTTTTACTCATTTCCTTGTAAATAATTCCACCTTTCCACTTGGATGCCATAATTTTTCCACATCTCCACTTAATCTAAGGGCTTAAAATGTTCACTACAAAATTATTTGTCATTTTTTTTACATATGTACACATTTAATATGAGTTTATTTCATTAATTTTTTTGTCTTATTTTCCATCTTCAAAAATTTCTAACAATGTAATTTTTGGATTCCTCATAATTTTTGACCACTAGGACATGCCACTTTTTAAATTTTCTAAGCATGTTTATGAATTTTTCTGTTTAGCTCTTGGTATTTTACTGTCTACCCAAGATCATAAATTTAGATTTTATTTTCAACTTTTAACCTCCTATATGACCTCAAATGTTTCTAAAATTATACCACAATACATCTTATAATAAATATAAATTTTTGGTCAAGTTTTCTCCATTTGGCTCAGGGACACTATTCATAGCTTGGGTAGCACTATTCACTAAGGTCCACTTTTGAACTTTGTTTTTCTCGCATTTTATCATCATTACTGGGCCACATGTCACTTCTTTCTTACTCCTATACATCTCTCTCCTCTTTTTAACTATGAATACTAAATTTCCTATTTTGCCCTTCGCTATTCCATAAAATTACCATTTTTCCATTCAGTCAATTTTTGCTCTGTAGTTCACACCAACTAACTCTACATGATCTGTACATCCATTTTATTGCCCATTATTTCTTTAAATTCCAATTCTATCCTCACAAAAATTAGACTGAAAGTCTGGGTGTGACAATCCTTCCCCTCTTATGAAATTACATCTTTAGAATTTCAATGACATACTTCTCTTGTTAAGGTTTTCATAGAAGTCTATATAACATACGTATCCAATTTCTATAGTGTTTCTTATTAATCTTGTTATATGATATACTCATTGTTACTAATTGAACCACCTTTCATAGTGTAAATCCACCATGCTCTCATAGCATTGTCCTAATTATAAGTCCTTATCCACCGATTGTTCATTGCTAATCATCTCGGCAATTCTCTATCTCTAATCTTACCAAAACCAGTCTCATTTATATGTTTCAGCATTTAGTCTTTCTCCTTGCCTTACTTTATCATCAAACATCATGTTTTTATATCCATTTTTAGTAGTCAACTCTTAAGACCTCTTTATTTTTAACTAAATAGTGCTTAATTTGCAAACTTCTTTTATACAAGTATATCCTATCAATTTCATTTTCCAATTAAAGGTAACATACATTTAGATATGGATGAATTATAATCATGTATTTACAGAAATGTTAATTAATAATAATAAGGTATTATGATTGTGTATGTTCCTATGATGGCAATGACATGAGATCATGCGTAACCGAATACCCATGTATTATGCTCATGAAGATAGCCTTTGATATTAGGGAAAATTGATAAGTGTGTTAGGGGTATCAACTATTATATCCTTAAATATCATTGTTTTACATGTTGTCTGACCTCTTCTCACTTCATTTTCTTTGCTAGTATCTTTTTTTGAACCTCATCACAAGACTTTCTATTGCTACTTTAACATTTCTACAACATTATAATATCTCTATTCTAAACCAAGTATTTGCTTTGAATATCTCTCATGTTGTCTTATTCCTATATAACTCTTACACTATCTCAATTTCTTATTAAATCTCATTGGATTTTGCTCTACTCACTTTATTTTTGCATTTCAGCTCTTATCAGTTCACTTATGTACCTTAGTTAATGTTGTGTTAGCTTAGAAATCTTCATCATAATAGATTTCCAAATATTATATTTTTTTCTTACATAATTCTATTTTTATTTCACTTAACCTCACATATCTTATAGCTTTATACCTTATTCTCATGATCATATTTATCTCACATTACTCTATTCACTCTTCACTTGCATGCTTCCTCTATTTCCTTCTAGGATTTATTAAATCTTTATTTACATATACCCTCCCTAATGGGGCTTTAATGTGATCGTCTTTACTTATTTTAGGGTTTGTTCTCCTCACTGATTTTTAGTTGTTTAACTTATAATGAAATTCTATTTTATTTTTTATTATTGCTTTCTTTCTTAATAACTATAATTTTCTATGATTTCCCTATATTTTGTTATCATTCTTACATCTTATCATTCACCTTATAGTCACTCTTTGTATATTATCCTCTATTACTCTCATTTACTTGCTTTATTATATTTTAAACCATTTTATCCTTATCATTATTTGTCTCTATCTATAGCTTTCTAACCTTATAAGATTGTATATTTAATTGTATGTCTTTGATTATTCTATCTATTAAACATGCACCTGTGTTCTTTATAATATATCTAAATTAGTGAGCAAACAGATCTTTGTCGATGTCACAACAAATATATCATTATGCAATGCATGTGCACACATATACTTTCCATAAATATGCAATCATATCCAGTCATTTCATATCTAGAATTGCCTAAACATACACTAATACCACTAAATGTAACTCCTCCTACCCAGTCTATTTCCAGTTCGAGTAAGAGAGGCCACTTCCTATAAGGTTACCAATCCTTGTCCTACTCTCGCCCATAACTCATTTAACTTGATAAGAAATGTTATTATATTTAATGATCAACTAATATATTGGTCAGTTCTAGACCCGACTGGACCTAGTATAACAAAGGCTCATATCTATCTATTTACATCTCGTAATATATATGTATATTTATTGTATTTTATTAGGGACAAGAGTGATTAGTGTTTTGGAGTCGCCGACTAGTTTTACACTAGGACCACTAACCTTTTCCCTAGAAAGCTCAAAATTAGGTCTTATTTATACCCTAATAATATGTCTTCCTTTATATTTTAACATTTATAAATCATGGGTCATGCAAGCAAGTGTTTAATTAAAGTATTCATGTGACCTTTTCATTTAGAAAAAGTAAATGGCATTATTAAAATATACAATAAACATATCTATACATTGTGCATCTAGAAATTAGGTCTTTTATTAGCTGTTGTTTAACTTGACAATTACCAGTAATTCCATAGAAATTAGTGGTAATTGCCTAATTCCCATCTCTATGAGATTAGCCTTTGTTAAAATAGATTTTCATCATGTAATTTTTATTCAGGAAAACTCAAAACTATTTTATTAAGAAACACCAATTAATTTTGTAGAAAACCATTGGTGTAAGGTTAAGCTTTGACATGTAAAACAAGTTGTTAAACTACCTATTAAAACCCAAAATAAATAAAAGAAGTAAAAGGGTACAAAACTAAATGAAATAGTATAAAACACATAATTGGTCATGTCATCACATTGTCACATCCACGCAGACTCAATATGGTTTCAGTAATTGTCTATGCAAGCTGCTGCTTGTAAGGGTATATATGTCTGTCTAGACCTCCCATCTTACCAGAATGGTTACTTATGTACAACTCAAAGAATAGGTCAAAAGTAACGTATAATGGTATGTGAAGATCTAAAATAAAGTTACAATAATTTACGTAGCATACATATGAAAGAGTGGTGTACATGAAGAGAATTATCATTAGAAAACTACATACTCATTTATCACAGAAGATACACATACATATACAAAGGTTAAGATTACATACACTTATTTGTATGGACTATGATCCTCATGAGAGGGAGTTCGTGTGAACTACAAAATAGTATAAATACACACAGGAAATTATCATCCATAAGGACTATAGTCCTCATGAAAAGGTGTCTGTATGGACACATTTAAGTTTTATCATGCCAATAATGTTCATATGATAATCATGTGATATAAAAACACATAAACATGTCAAACATAGTGGTATAATACACTATACTTAAGATATTATTAAAATATTATTGATTATTAGTCCACACAGAGGTCTAATTACACATATATCAACATATTTATTATGTGCACACATGAGCATGCTTTAAAATAGGTCTATGCAATTAGGATTAAAATTATAGAATAATCATAACATGCCAAGAGTGAAATATACATAATAAAACAATATAGAATGATGACATACTCTTTATGATCATAGGTGATCTTGGGTCTATATGAGATAATATAATTGCAAAATGTATGTACAATTAGAGGCCTCAAATCTTACCTTATGAAGAAACTCTTAAGTAAGAACACAAGATTCTAAGATTTTAGAAAGAATGAAGATTTAAGTATAGGCTAAAGTCTAGTAGTGTGAATCTTGCATTGGAGTCCTCTCTTAGACTCTCAAATAGTAGGGTTTTTGCTTTTCAAATTGCCTCCTCCTTTTTCATACCCAAATGGGGTATTTATATGTTTAGGGGAAGGCTCTTATATCTAAAAGATGTAGAATCCTTATAGGATTACGAGATAGATTTTGAATATTAAGCTCCTACTTCTAGAAGCTTTCTATTAGAAAGTCTGGGAAAACTTGGACTACTTAGTCCGTGCAAACCTAGGTCGTGGGCTCTTCTGCCATTTTATGGGCTTTAGGCTAGGTTTGAGTTAGTCCGTGTGGATGTGAATTTTGGTTTATCTTAGTGGACCATTGGCCTTGGGCCTAATAGAGTCTAGGTGGGTTGGTACGAACTTAGTGGCATTATATCAAGTTGGACCAATGCCATGCTAGTCTATGCAAACTAGATTCCCAAGTGGTTTTTATTGTTACTTTGAGCATGTCTCTGGTTATCATCATAGAACCAAAAGGGTAGGGCATCTACCGTTAGCCCTAGTTTGGCATGTGATATGAGAATACATAAATTAAAATAATGTATAACAAAATAAGAAATAAATACTTACCTTAGTGTGAGGCTACATCGACTATGAATACCTACCTCAGGTGGATGAGATTTGACTTGATAGATTTGTTCTTTAGGTTGAATGTGAGAGATTTTAATTTACTTGTTAAGCTAAACATGAGAGGTTGGATTTGTTTTAAGCTAAATCTGAATGAGTTAGATTAGCTGTTAGGCTAAACCTAAATGAATTAGATTGGCTTGTTAGGCTGAACCTAAGTGAATTGGATTGGCTTTTTATGTTAAATCCTGTGTAGGAGAAAAAAATTAGTAGTTATTCAATATAATAAATTAATGATAGCATCCCTAGTTTCTATCAATTATAGATGAAATCCAATGCTATTTTTATAGTGTTGATTGAATTGGTGTGAAGCTGAATCCAAAGAGATAAGGCTAACATCTTATAGTTATTAGATGAATAGGTAGTTAAATCCCCAAGAAAGAGGAAGATAGGTCTTCAAATTAATGTGTAATTGAATCCTAAGGAGGAGAAAGATAGGTCTATACCTTTTGTGATATCAAAATAATATGGGGTTGAAATCAAAAGTGGAATTATACTAATGCTGAATTAACATAAACTTAAATTTATAAAATAATATTTGAAGAAAAGATAATTTATGAATTGGTATATGGCTAAATTCATTTGGACAAATGAAGATATTAAGTAATAAAATTATTGCTAATGATTTTTCCTTAATGGAGAGGAGGTAGATGATTGAAACAATTAAACCTCACTCATTAATGGTTGTTCTTTAGGAACACTTCAAGGATCGGATCAAAGTTATCCATGAAGCAAGAGATGCTAAGAAAGAGGATTTTGACAAACCTCTAATAGAAAGAAGAAGCGATGTGCTGCTCCTAGAGTTAATACCACTATTTCTTTAAGATGATTCAGTTGATATTTTATGGATAAATAGCATTGAGTTTGGATGCTGAGTTGGGATTTTGCAAATCCTTTTGTGATTGTGATCTTTAAAACAAGATTTGCCTGAAACTAGCCTTTCGTTGATTAAAGAAGCATATTAACTAGAATGGATTCAATGGCTAATTCCACTCCATCGAGTAATGATATGGTAACTTTTAATGAAAAAATAGCATCTCATCTAAGTCGAATGAAAATTTTTTGTGAAAAATATTTGAATGTAGCCAGTAAGCTTTGAAAATGAAGGTTGAATCTATTATTTTGAAAACAAAATAAGTAGATTGACAACTTTTGACCTATTTTATTTTTTTAGTTTAAATAATGCAGTTTTAACTATGAAAACATTTTTTTAAATGGTAGGAAAATGTTTATACAAGTAAAAACATGTGAAATTTAGCCAAATTTGAAGTTGAAATTACAAAATGAATTAAGTTAATTCATCTAAGCCTAACCAAAAGTGGAAAACCTAATTTAATGATTGATTAAATCTATTTTATTGGTTGAAAAATTGAATAAAACAAATTTATTGGCCCATTAGTTATTGATAGTGATGAACATCGACTTAAAATCGATTTATTTAATTGAAAAAAAAATAATATTTTGAATCTATGACCAAAAATGATCTATATAGTTTTTCAATAAACTAATTCTCTCATACTCTCACATTTAAGTGCAAATTTTCATCTAATTTAAGGTTTCACCCCTCTTTTGACATTGATCTAATAGTTTTTATGACTTTTTAGGGTCATGTTTTTTGGCACCCCAAACAAACAAAGGTCGTGCAGACCTAAAAATGCATGGGCCAATATTAGTCAGTGTGGATAACATATAGGCTCGTAAAGGTGATGCATATAGAATAGAGATGGATAGAAGGATAGGCTATAGGATAACTTTGTGCAGACATATTAGAGGGTCTAAGAAGGTTATTTCTGTGGATGATGGCCCAATGTAAAAATAGGCTAGATAATTAGAGGGAAGTCTGTGCAGACTTGTCATGACAAGATAAAAACCATCGGGCCTTCTCCTCTCTATTTCACTTTCCCCACTTTCCTTTTCGATTTTTCTCTTTATATTCTTGGCACTAATGGCTTGTTTACCAATTTTTAAGTCATCATTCCTCTCTATTGATGTGAATATTGATACTAGTGAGACTTTAACGGTACTATTACTACCGCCAATCGGTGTTTCTCCTCCTTCTTTACCTCTTATGTGAATGGAAAACACTTTTACACTAATTTTAAAGGGTTTTATGCCTTCCTTGATGATTAACTAGCCCCAAAACATAGCTTATGTTAATGGGATCACCTTTATGCTCCAATGCTGATTTTGGTCAACTACGTGGGACATACGTGCACTAAAATACACCCCTATGTTCATTTCTTCCCCTTTGTGGCTTTATTTTTACTTTGTCTTCTTTTTTTTTTGTGTTACTAGTTTGTTCACTAAGTCTGTGTAGACCAAATTCACCTATGGCACACTCTATACGGACCTATCTTTTAGCCAATATTTTTAGAATCCTTAGTATATGGCATTAAACTTTTCTTCATGTGATAGGATAAATGGTCCTTGCAGACTCGTTATGTGTTATTTACAATATGTGTGGACTCTTATTCCTATGCTTATGGGGTTTGTGTAGACTTGATGATTTTTTTTATTTTTATGTGTATCTTACATGTTCTATGTTTTCTATATTGTGGTAGTCAATGTAGACTGGGTTAACCTTGGCCTAAGTGAACTCTTTTACAATTTCTGCTCGTTGTTTGTTCGTAAGGAGACTTTAATGCTTACCTATGTTATCTTCTCTTGCAAACACATCTTAAATACAGGGCCACTCTATCAAGCCCACAATAGTGGTATTCATTAAAGCCCATTCAAGTGAAGGATCAGGCTTAAGCAACTAGATTCAGACCTTCATTTACCATCTAGTTGGAGGGGACTTTTGCAGAGACCTATAGAGCCTTGCTAGATAGGTTAATTGATATGAAGCACACTTTCCACATGCCATTCAGGGAGCTAACCATCACACCATTTTACTTGGTATTCATCACAAGAATGCTTTATACTAGTCAAGCTATTGCATTTGATGCTAGCTACCATTTCCACACTCTTCGCTTCAAGAAGTAAGGAGTTTACTTGATTTTGTGCCTCAGGATCGCTCGAGTAGCATCTAATGTATTGATTTGTATAAGTAGTAGGCTGATGCTGCACCTATTACTTAATTTAAGGAGGATTAGTATGCTTGCTACTTTGTCTTGTATCTGCTAGGGGCCACACTATTTGTGAATGCTAATGGCAATGTGAACTAGAGATTTTTGCTTATGCTAGAGCATATTGAGGGCAACAGTTCTTGGAACTGGTGTTACTCTTCATTAAGCTAGATATATAAGAGCCTAGATAAGGAGAATAGCATAAAAAAACTATCAATTCATCTAGGACTTTGTTTCAGGTTTGTTGGTAAGTCTTTTCCTATGAGCATTGTCCATTATTTCTCAATTGTTTATTTCTTTCAATTTTGACATTTTTTTTTGCATAGGTTTGGGCAAATAAGCTTTATTTGCTGCCATGTCCATGTGAGATAGATATCCTCCATCAATATCCATTAATGGATATATGGGTCCAACCATCTATAGGACCCTAGAATGCTTATCATTGATGTTTCATCGCTATTATCTGAGCTTGTGGGCTTGGAGTGATGTAAGTGATGCTACAAGAATACAAATGCACTTGATTAGTATGATTCATTCATTATGAATGTTATACTTAACTGATTTTCTTTATTCTTTGATAAGCTTTCCCCACTAAAGAGATGGTAGATTTTCTCCACTCTTTTTGAGAACTATCCTTTTTTCAGATTCTGTTGACTACCCTAAAGGCCTATTCTTGGTTTTCAAAGGGAAAGAGTGCAGAACTGGCACATAGGTCTCGAGGTGTGCTTATTCCTAAAGGTCCTCCTAACATTATGATGTTTAAGTGATACATTGATGACTCAGAGTTTCTTTAAGGTATGAGTGTTGGTGTACTTAGGGATACCTTAGTAGATGTTTAAGGGAGAGATAACTCTCCTTAGGTGTCAGCACACCTGTTGCCTCGCTTGGCTTACACTTCAGGACCTATTCCTTAAGTATTCTTATTTGTCTTTTTGTTCTTGATTTTTGAAGTCAATTTTTGAATTTTCCTTTACATTATAGCTTGCTACTGCCACTTATAAAGCCAGGAATTTTTTAGCTAGGAAAAGAGCAATGACAATTTTTTGTTCTCAAGGCCCTCGATTTTCACCTCCTCCTATGCGCACTGCTAGAAGTGGAGCTTCCAATCTAGCTGCTAGTTAGTCATCGTTGCCTAGTGAAGTTGTGGGCACTTTGACTTATGTGCCTAAGCTATGCCATATATAGTATGATGTGGATAGGGAGTTATCTTTAACTTACCTTCACATTGAGGACAATTGGCTAGTGCCTCTTAAGTTAGAGAACACTACACTAGTGAGATCTTTTGGCTTTCAATTATCATTTTATCAGCTTGATTTTGTGTGACACTCTTTATCTTAGTCATGGTAGGTTAGAAGGGATCCTGTAGAGAGAAGTACATGGGTAGTTGTGGCTTTTAGGTGAGCTATGATAGATGAGACTCGCGTTCTTGCTATAAGTACTTTCTTGCACTGTTACCATAAGTATTTAAGTGTGTGCATAAGTGGTATGCATGACATTCTTAAGATGCATTGATCCCTTATTCTTTTGCAAAATAAGCTAACAAAGAGAGTAGCTATTATTTGTGAAACACAGAGAAGGCTCAGGGCACTAAAGATTTCTAGGAAGTTGGTGCTCTCTTTCAATGATGAGGACATAGAGAGTAAGAGTGAAGAGTGAAGAAGATAACAACTCTACCTTTTCCTTTTTTTGTTAACATGCCTTTATTTTTGTATATACAAACATTTACAACACTTGAGTACAAAATCTTCATTCTTTTGGTTATGAACATATGTTGCACCTTTTACATATGAATGCCTAAGAATAGATACACATGAAAAACTTTACAAAGAGATATATGAGATCTCTTATGTTAAGGAGTTCTTGACCATCCATGTAACTAGGGAGTTGAAGCTTAATTGCATTCTTCAATATTTCATCATCAAGATGCAAGACACCATCGCTTGTACCAATTGGTGCAAGCTGACTAGGTATTATATTTTTGGTGACCCTTTTCAATTAATATATTTTAGCATACACAGTCATATCAAGGGGAGTGTCTATGGTCTACTCAAATGAGCATCTCATTAATGGTCTAGTGTCATTTCAATCAAAACCATGATGGATGATTACCATTAAATTGTTATTGTATCACATAATATGGCATGATGTCTGTAATTCACTAAAGGTTGGTTAGTGAATAACCCTCAAATCATCTAGCAAGGACTGACATATTGCTTTAATGACAAAGTGTCTATAACTCTTTGAAGATTTATTGGCCTCTTTATTTCATAACAAGGCTTTTTACTCTAAAGATGTGGTCTGTGCAGACACTTGTATCATGGTTCGTGTAGACCTGGTGATTGCACATGGCTTTGAGCCCATTTACAAGTGTTTGTGTGCACTTGTCCTATGGTTCATGCAGATCATGACATTAGCTTTGGCTATATTAAGGTTCATGCAGACATCCTCACATGTTTTACATTCTTTTTCTTTATAGGAATAGGAATGACATGACTTGGGGTCTATAAATACCACCACCTCCTATGTTATGCATGCCATCTTCATTTTATCTCTTTCCTTTAGTAAACAGTTGTCTTAGATTATGGGTTTAAAGGCAACTTGGACTTCACCCATTCTTGCCCCGTTTTCTGCTCTCATGTTCTTGAGAAAGGTAAGGATAGATCATAATTTTTTGAATGCTACTATGTATCATTTGAGTCATATCTTCCATATATTTGTCTTTAATCATTAGGAGATTGTCCTTACCTTTAAGGAATTTTCTACCATCATGAATTTCAATGTTGCTTCAGATGTTCCCCTAGCTGTCCCATCTTTCAAAGATAATTACCCTATAGACATTATACTTGCCTTAGGGGTTTCTCCTTTGCTAGCTCAGAGAATAATCCCAAGTATGGGTTCAATTTCCTTGCATACAATTCTTGACTTTGCTAGTCAACTCCCTACTGGTTTTATGGAATAGGTGAAGTGCGTGTTGTTATGTATTCTTAGTGACTTGTTAGTGGTCACTTTGGAAGATAAGTTTTGTGATTTCTACGCACTTCAAAATATGATTGAAATATGTTTGGGCAACAATCTTTTTAGATTAGTTTTAGCTCAAACCTTTTGAGGAATGGATTATTTAAAGATAGGCGATGTCGACTATATAGCTAGAAGTCCATTAC
>CANXYI011153252.1:0-14027 GCA_948208565.1 Hura crepitans | reverse complement strand
TTATTTTTATATACCAAAAATTTATAAAAATTAATTTACTATATATAATAATTTTTATTAAAAAGCCAATTGAATATTAAAAATATTTAATTATCAAGTTATAATATTTTTATATTATTTTTAGCAACTTTTTATTTATTTTACAGTTCAGCTTTGCCTGTGGCACTATTCACATGACATTGTTGTAAAATCTTAATTAGTGTTTTTGACCATCCAAACGACTTCAGATTGGCTTCAAACTTTGCCCAAAATTCTCTTGTAATTAATACTCCTTATCAGTATGCGTAGTGCAACTTAGGTTTTAGGAAGAAATTTTCATCCCGAAATGTACTATTCATGAGAGTCGAGATTTTTGGGTCGATACACCTGGAAAGGGCGATCTAAGCAATAATTAAAGGTCGAGAGAAAATATTTAGTTAGAAAATCTTTAGACTAGCTAATAATAAGAGCACTATGCTATGCAATCACTTATATTTGCATGCTTATCATAATCATTCCCTCATTAAAATGCTTTTCATAGCAAATTGAACTTTCACCCAAACCTTAGCCTTACCAATGTTCACCTCTCAACCTTGTTTCCATAGCCTTTCTATCATCTTAACTTGATCTCTTTCTTTAAGAGACATCTTATTCTCATTACCTTAATATAACTTACAACTTCACAACTTCTCTCTTTTCTCAAACCTAACCTTTTCCTATGATAAGTCTAAGAAAGGAATAATCCTTATAATAAAACATGTACTAACTCATACATTTATAAACATTATCACACATAAATCATATAGGTTTACTCACTCACACTCATTCATACATCTATTTTAGGAAAGAGTACCCATTATGTCTGTTCATACCTTTGCCTTCATTCATCATCCCTTAATCATAGGATTCATTGACCATAAGGAAAGATGCATTCATCATTCAACACATATTTGCCTTTGCCATTTATTCATCATGAGTAAAAATACATTCATCATACATCTATATTCACCACTTATCAATGATAAGAGTCGATTCATTTATTAAAAAATTATAGTCATGTTGCACATACATTCACCATTTTATCTATTCATTTAGAAGAAAATAAGCAAAAACACATACATCACTACATTTATTACAAACACATTATTCCTTTATTCAGAAAAAACCAAGAGCTAACATGTACCACCACATTCATTAGAAATACATTACTCTTTCATATTAAAAAAGATTAAGAACAAATTCATATTTCACTTATTCGTCACTAAATTTATTCACACAGTCAATAGGTATATGTTCATCCATTCATGACATATTCACATTAAATCACTCTATAATTAGAGTCATTGCATTTATCCATCACCTTTAGGGGCTTCACACTCAGTCATAGGATAGAGTGCAATTAGTCATTCATTAAAATAATCTCATTCATCACATTCATGGTTTCATGCTCATTCATCTAGGATAGGGTAAAATACATTCATTCATCTAATAAAAAAACTAATCTCCAAACACATTCATACATTTACACATGTAATAATTCATTCATCCAACATTAGACGTATGCTTTAGGCACATCAATCACATGTAAGCATCTCATTAAACATCAGTCACATAAAGGACAAATAACATGCACATGCATCATTCAAAATAGAGTCACATTCCACCCAGCATTATAAAAAAGGTTCATCCTTTTAGCTATCTAAAAGCTAAGCAAAAACTTTTCCATGTAAGGGCACTAGATTTAGTCATGCATGGTCACATGCATTAGACACATATCTTCTATATTTAAACCTTTAAATCATGTATTAGTCATGCACTTACATCACATACATACTTATAAGATATTAATGTCCTTAACACTAGATATGGTTCAAACTAGTACTTAACTTATCACAAGATTTGATTCAGTCCATAACATCAAACTATTGCTTAAGACCTATCACCAAATTCAGTTCAATCCATAACATTAAACTATTGCTTAAGAACTATCACCATATCCGATTCGGTCAGTATCTCTATTCCTATCACTAAATTCAGTTCGATCAACCTACTAAGACTTTCACCAGATTTGTTTAGCCAGCATCTCTAGACTAACACTAGATTTGGTTTGATTAATATTTCCATGCCTAATATTAGATTTAGTTTGATTAACATCTCTAAGACAAACACCAGATTTGATTCGGTCAACATCTCTTGACTAACACTAGATTTGCTTCAGTTAGCATATTTAGGCTTATCATAGTATTTGGTTTTGTTAGCATCTTTAGACTCAACACCAGATTCGATTCAGTCAATTATTTTGGACTTATCACTATATTCAGTTCGATCCAACTGTAACTTATCATTTGGAGGAAAATAAGCAATCACATTCAGTGTTGTTTTCTTCAGCTTCAATTCAAATCATCTAAAGGCAAATAGGTACCTACATTCGATGTAGTTTTCTTTAGTTTAAAATCACTTGAAGGTGAAGAAGCACACGTATTTAGTGCAGTTTATCTTCACTCAAAAGTGAGCAGGCATTCGTATTCGATGGACCGTACATTCAAATCTTATCTGAAAACATTAAAGCAAATTGTGTTATGATCTATTTGGATTTTCACTTCGCCTGAGGATAAGCAGGCACCCTTATTCAATGTAATTTTGTTCATAATATCAATTCATTTTTAGAGGGAAAATACAACTCAAGTTTAACAAGCTTTTGCAAATGATTTAAAGATAGGTATCTGTATTCGATATAGCTCGCACTAGGTAAGTATACATCTAGGTAAGTATTTCTAATTCAAGTACTTTTGATGTTCGCTATCGCTCTAAACATTTCACAGCACATATAAATGTGGGAACAATTGTAGATGCCTCAATTTTGGGTTTAGGACTTCCTTATGTATTCGAATTTTCAACACAAATTGAAAAAAAATGGGAATTTGTGTCAGTAGCAAAGGGGTTAGGCCTAAAGCTCGACATTGATTCAAATGGGGTTGCAAACATAAGTCCACATAGACTAAGCATTTATGGTCTATATGAAATAAGTGATGAAACCTATATCAGATGCCCAAGCATGAAGTCATCATTCTAGAGGCTATAAATAGCCCTCAAGATGTGTGAACAGGGGAAAAAGGGAGGAAGCTTTCTAAAGAACAATGTACTAAAAGCACTCTAAGAAAACCTATTCCATGAGCCTATAAGAGGACTTCAAAGAAGATTTGCTTTAGTAGTCCATTAGCCCTTACTCAAAATTATTTTCTTCTAAACCCTCACCTTTTGCCATTGTTTAAGAGTCCAATAACAAGTTAAGATCTAAGGCTCCTCACTATACATATTCTTATTGTTTTCATAGACCTAGGATCTCAAAGGATTGATCATAAGTGAGGTGATTTTATGTTATCCCCACTTTGATCATAGGAGTAAGTAGTCCTTTTAAGTTGTTCTATGCATAATTGATTATTTTCATGTTATAAATAATTTGTAATTTTAATCCATATCACATAGACTTATTTGTAAGCATGCTAATATCCACAAGGACCTATCTTCTTAATATGTATATGATATATAGTCTGCACGGACTTAAGATCGATAACAGTGTCTTATTTAGTTAAGTATCATGCTCTGATATATTTTATTTTTCACATGACAAGCTTATATGATATTGCCATGTATAATTATTCCATTCTCTAATATGTATATTGTTGAAATTGTTGTTTAGTCTACACGAACTCCTTTCCATGAGGAACATAGCCCATATGGATGAGCTTATTGTATTCTTATGTATTATGTTATGTAGTTTGCACAAACTCCCTCTTACGAGTAATGTAGTCCATGCAGACATATACTTTCATTCCTAGTTTCCATATATATTCATGTTTCTTATTATCTTTGTCAATCTTTATGAATCCTTTATTTAGTTTCGTTAACCTTTTCCTTTGAGTTGTATGCATGTGACCTTCTCACTAGTGTGGAGGTCTAAACGGATGTAATTACCCTTACGAGTTATAGCCTACATGAACACTTGCTAGAGCTTCATGGAGTCTGCATGAACTTAACATTGTATATATAGGACAAATTTTATACCTTTCACTATTTCTTTTAGTTTTATACTATTTATACTTTATTACTTATTTTAGGTTTGTAATAGCTAGTTAATAACAGATTTTACATGCTAAACACTTAAAACTTCACATCAAAAGGTTTTCTACCTATTTAAATGGTATTTCCCTTAATAAAATGGATTTGAGTTCTCTTATGAAAAGTTACAATAACAAAATATAATTTAAATGGCCAATCTCTTAGAGATGCTAGTTGGGCAATTACCACCAAATCCTATGGAATTATGGGTAATTATTAGGTCATACCATAACTATTGAATAATCCATTTATTGGATGTACAATAAACCTTGTTTTATTCTTTAAATATCACATTTTACCTTCTTACAAATGAAAAGGTGACATAACTACTTCAAATATAATGTATGCTTGTTTGATATGGGATTGATAAAAATTACAATATACAAAGAAGTCATATTAGTTAGGCATAAATAAGATCTGAATTCTAAACCTTTCTAGTACAGAAGATCAGAGATCCTGGTGTAGAGGCTAAGTGGCAACTCCACTAACCATTCTCGTCCCCGGTAAAAATATCATAATCTCTATAGCGTGGCTTATCCTGATAGTTGTTCTATATACCCACAACGTAAAGGGTAACATTTTTGCCTAATCTTTATAGGTAACTGCCATCTGTTGCAAAATTTTCTTAACATTTTTATTAGTTGCTTTAATCGTACCATTAGCTTGAGGTCGATACGGAGAAGATTTATGATGTTGGATCTTGTACTTTTGCAAAACCTATCTAGTCTCACCCTAAAACTGTACCCCGTTATCTTAGATGACTTGCTATGGTAGCCCAAACCTATAAATGATGTTTCTTTCAACAAATTTTACCATCTACCTTGCCCCTAATTTATTGAAAGTTTTAGCTTTAACCTATTTCGTGAAGCAATCAATTGTTACTACTATGAACCTATGTCCTTTAGTAATTGACAGCTGTATTTCCCTAACTATGTTAATACCCTATGTAGAAAATAGCTGAAGAGATGAAAAACTAGTCATGTCATTAGGTGGAAAGTGACTTAAGTTTCTATGGATTTGTCATTTGTGACATTTGTTTGACAAAGTCACAGCAGTATGTCTCCATAGTCATCTAATAATAACCCAATCTCATGATTTTCTTTTTAATGTTTCTCCCATTCATGTGAGGACCACAAACTCCTTTATGTGCTCTTATGAGTATTTTTTTAGGCTTTCAACTCATCTACACTTGAGCAGAATTTCATCCCACTATCTTTTGTACATAATTCCATGAAATGAGATAAATTGAGTAGATAGTTTTTAAAGGGCATTGTCATCTTTCTTGATTACATGTTTTAGGTATTTTCTAGTTTTTAAGTAGGTTTAGATGTCATGGCACCAAGGTAACTCAAAGTTGGTTTATTTGGTTGTAGTGCTAACTATACCAGTATAGGTTGGGAAATTTCATTTGCTGAAATACATGGATTTTGGTAATCCTTTTTAGCAAAGTTTGACATAGACATTAAAGTGACTAGGGCATCAGCAACTTGGTTTTGTTCTCTAGGAATGTGATGGAAATTGTAGTGGTTAAATCCTCTAAATAGGTTTGTGAGTATCCTGACATACTTACCTAAGTTTTTGTCTTTGATCTCTTAATTACCCTTCATTTATTACACAACTGGCATTAAATCCCCATATATATCAACTACATTTGCCTCTAGTTGATATAGAGTTTTAAAGCTATAAACACATGCTTCATACTCTGCAACATTGTTAGTTGTTTGAAACTCTAACTTTTTGGCTAAGAACATCTACTCACCTTCTGGATTGATGATTAGTGCACTTACACCTGCACCTTTCTGATTGACTACCCCATCGAAAAACATTTTCCATCCTTCTTAAGAAATTACCCCTAAGTAGTCATTTGGAAATTTAAAATCTTCTTGCCTTTCCTTGATGGGCTATTATGCTAAAAACTTAGGTACTGCTTATCCTTTGATTATCTTCTTAGTGACATAGGTGATGTCAGATTCCTAAAAGAGTAGAATCCATCGACCCATTTTACCCACTAAAGAGGGTTCAATTTGTAAGTACCTGAGGGGGTTATGTTTTACTATTGCCTCTATTTTATAGGATTAAAAGTAATGACGTAGCTTCTTAGAGACCTATATTACTCTCAAACATATATTCTCCACCATTGCATACTTTTGTTCATAAGGGAGCAGCTTCTTGCTTAGGTAATAAACTGCATTTTCTACTTCAACTTCATCTACCTATGCAATAAGGGCTACTATAAAGGATTCTTTAACTACAAGGTAGAAGATGAGGGATCTACCTAGTTTTGGGTGTCTTAAAATGAGAGGTTTGGTTAAGTATTATTTAATGACTTTGAAGGCTTTTTGCCAATTTTTATTCCATTCCTTTGGTTATCCTTTGCATAACAGGTCAAATATGGGCTTGTAGACTAAAGTAAGCTTGGATACAAAGTGACTAATGTATTGTAATTTACTTAGAAACCCTCTTACTTCCTTTTTTTACTGTAGGGTAGGCATTTCTAAGATAGCTTTTACCTTATCTAGATCTACCTCAATTCTATTCTTGCTAACCACAAATCCTAATAACTTGCCTAATGTGACTCTAATGATGCGTTTCTTAGGGTTGAGCATTATGTTGAATTTGTTCAACCTTTGGAAGAACTTTTCTAGGGCTTCAAAATGTTCTTCCCTTTTTATAGATTTTAACATCATATTGTCCACATAAACTTCAATCTCATTGTGCATCATACATAGAAAAGCTTAGTAGCCATTCTTTGCTATGTTGCACCTGCGTTCTTTAGTCCGAAAGGCATCACCTTGTAGTAGTATGTCCCCTATTCAATTTTGAAGGCTATTTTGCATTTGTTAATTACCTTTATTAAAAACTATTTATACCCCAAAAATCCATTAATAAATGAGTACAGGGCTACCATAGCTGCACTATCAACTAGTAAAACAATATAGGGTAGGGGAAAATCATCCTTAGGGCATGCCTTGTTTAGGTCCCGATAATCAACACATATTTTAACCCTTCTATCCTTCTTAGGCACTGGGATGATATTAGCTAGCTAAGAGGGGAAAACAATCTCCTTAATGAACTTAGCTTCAAGTAGCTTAACCATTTCCTCCATTACCTTTCCTATCCACTTGGGTCTCATCCTTTTATGCTTTTGATAGACTAGAGGGATGTGGTTATAAGTTGGAATGTTGTGCTTAGTAACTTCTCAATCAATACCTGGCATGTTTGTTGTAATTCCATGTAAAGATTCTTTCATACTTTCTAAGCAATCTCTCGAATTTTTTTATTTCATTGGTAGTGACATCCTAAGCAATTAATATATTTTTGGGTTGTTCATTTATGCCAAGATTAAGTTAATTAGTTTTAATGCACTTAATGTCAAAGATGCTCATGTAATGATATTTGAATACACACTACCATCAGGAGAAAGCTCACACAAATGAGCGAGCTCATTGTTTATCTTATTAGAAATAAAATTGTTTGCCTTAAAAAGGTCACAAAGATATGGTTCATCCATAAATAAATCAGAATCTATATCTAGATCAAACACATACTTAGAAGGATTTGGGTAGACTTCTTCGATGGCTGATGGCTTCAAAAAAACTTCTTCAGCCCATTAGATCTGAGCAAGGTTACCTGATTCACACTCGAACACATCTATGAAGATTTTGAATCCCAGCTTATGGCATCTATTCAATATCATAGGTTTCAGAGTCCCATCATACCTTGTATCTTTTTGTTTGTCAAAGTAATCTCCTATATGGTTACCTTTCTTCAGGTTCCCCCATTTATTCAAATCATAGCCCAATCCCTTCATATCTTTCTCGGTGTGTAATTGCAGAGGCTTAATTATGCCTTGAAAATTTTTCCTTAAACTAGCACCGAGGAAGAAGTCTATTTTCTTAATCATTTTTGACATAGTAGAGTTCATATAATCTTCATAAATTTTTGCAATGTGAAACCTAGTGAAAGGCTGGTTAATGATGGCAAAGGTAGAGACAACATGATTAATTTTAGCTTTGATGGTGACAATATTACCCTCATGTGAGAACTTAATCATCTAATGTAAGGTAAAAGGAACTCTACCCAGCTTATGAAACCACAGTCTTCCTAGCAAGATAGAGAAAGTGGTTGGAATATAGATTATAGTGAATTCAACTTCATTTACAATTGGCCTCACTTGAACCTTAGTCATGAAAAACCTTTTAGCTTATCTTTTTGTACTAACATAGGCCTTGATAGTGATGGTAGAAGGTGTTAGATCTTCCTTCTTAATTTCCAAACTAGACAAAATTTTAGCAAGACAAATGCATAAGGACGAACCATCATCCACCATGGCACAACCAGTCTCCTTCCCATTTACCTCGGCCCTAATGAAAAGAGGTTGGTTTTGTTCCTTTTCTTTTATGGCTAGGTCAATATTTGGGAAGGTGATAAGGCCCGTCATGGTTGTTTTCATCACTTATACCAGTTCATTAAGGGTAGTGGTTATAGAGACTACAACTTGACCTAAGGCTTTAACAACTTTTCGCCTATGGTATTTTGATGACATTAGCAAGTCCTAGATGCTAATGTTGGCTTGAGTCTTTTTTTAGCTACTTCAGTACCTCTTTATGCTCACTATCTTTAAGTTTGAGTTCTCTATCAATTACTTTTCCCTCAACCCTAATAGGCTCTCTCTTTCCCTCTTTAAAATCTCCATTAAAACATTCATCCTAGAAATTTCTGCTCTCTCTAGGCTTAGTCACACTTGCTATCCTAGAAACTCATTATAAGGATAGATTCACTCTCCCTCAACCCCTTACTGATCTTCTAGTCGGATCAATAGATTTCTCTAAACAAATATTCCTCAGGTAGTCTAGATTTAAGAATTAATGTGGTATAGTGTTTAAGTAATGGGTTTGATAAAGCTTCAAGATCAGGGATTATTTTGAGTCTATAAGGTCTTAAATAACTTTGCAGAGGACTTTGCAATTATTGGTTGAGTGTCCGGTTCTTTGGTGATAGGCACAATATAGGTTATGGCTATGCTTAGTGGTAATGGTCTATTTTCTTGTTAAGGTAGGAGTGGTTGTAGTTTACCTTTTTTAGTTAACTTTTTCTAGCACCACGAAAAGGATGTACCCAAATTGCAATACCTACTTCCTTAGACAGCATGTATATCTATTGTCTTAGTAGTGCCCCCAATATTACTACTTGTAAAGGTAGGGTTGTATGCTCTCTTACATCCCTTGTTCTGGTAAGTCACCTCTAGATCAATGGCGATGTTTTTCAACTGTTCCCATTTGGTTATGCCTTTAGCGCTGAACCCACTATTCATGTAGTCATTTGCATTTCTGATGAACATCTTGATCTGATCAGTGTCTTCAGGCTTATTTCTAATTTTTATGATCTTCTCTCTTTATATCTGCAAATAATTAGAGAAGCTTTCATTTGGTTTTTGCTTTACCAGCTTTAGATCCTTCAAGGTGATCGCTATACTTTCATTGTTGGCATACTGCTTACTAAATGCTTGTGCCAACTTGTTCCAATCTTCTTTAACCCTGTCCTTCTATTAATGACACCAGTCTAAAGCTTAACTTGTAAGGGACATACTAAATAGGCTCATAATCTACTCTTCTATAAAATGAGTTGCTCTTATAGCAACATATTATTTCAGATGGGTCTAGGGGTCCATAGTTCCAATAAACTTGCATAAGTTTGGCATCTTAAACTAATAGGGAATTGCTTGGTCAAGTCTTAAATTGATATTATCTAGGTTGATATCCTTACCCCTAGTCACCAACCAAATTATAGTGTTCATTTTTTCATTCAACTTCTTTAGTTGATCATTCTCCACCGACTTAGGAAAGGGAACCCTATTGTAAGTCTTGATGACTTTTGGCACTTTATCATCCGAAACTGGTCATCATCTCCATCACCTACCACCTCTTTGCCCTTATGGGTGGATGAGGTATAACCCATCTCCCTCTAATTCTAGACATTGGACAAAGCATTTGTGACAGCTGCCATTATCCTTTTCTCTATTTTGGCCATCACCTCCATAAACATAGCCTTGGTTACAAATTTGTCAGTAAACATGATTCATCACCTTGGTTGGATTGGTACTAGTTCACTAGCCTTACTGAGGCATTTGTTGATTCATTTGCACTAAGTATTGAAAGAAGGAACAACGGTGGCTATCAAAACAAAGGGCTAAACATAATGCATCCATAATATTAACAATGCGAAGTGTAGATGATGCATGATATGTGATGCATGTTCATGGTGTAGCAAAGACAAACACATACAATAAACATCCTAACCCTATTTCTCATGTATACATGGTCAGGCAAATTCTTTTCCTAAATAAAATTACCTAAGCATCAATGGGGAATGCATAAGCTCACTTATAGGCCTTACAAGGCCCAATGACCTCTCGTATTTTAAAGTGCATAGAAATATAATGGCCTATGACATTTGATTCTTATTCAAGGTGGAATTAGGTCAGGCCCATCCCAAATAAAAGGCATAATAGGCTTACCCCTTATCCACATAAGATTAAGTGCAATAGGCCCACATAATAGTCATAGTGTGATCATAATAACTTAGGGTTATGTAACCTAGGGGAGGTTGCTAAACGTAACTACATATGCTCATGGTTTGATTAAAAGGCTTATGACTCCCATAAGCAGAGGTCCTCCTAATGAGTCACTCCAACCAAGGATAATAGTGACTGATTAGTTCACCTTTTCATATACCCGAAGGCATAAGGCTTGTAAGTGATGGATATGCTAGAATTTCTCCATTCTTGAATGAAAATAGAGTTATAGTTCACAATACCATCCAGGGTAATTGGGACACAATATAAAAGAGTGCAATGCAAGAGACTGATAAAAATTAGAATATTTGGTCGACATGTTATTTAGGCACTTTTAAATTAAGATTTCTCAGTCCCTAGAGAGTCACCACTTTAGAGATTATGATTTTTTTTACTGGGGATGAGTGTGGTTAGTGGAGTCACCACCTGGCCTCTACACTAGGACCTCTGATCTTTTATACTAGAAGGGTTTAGAATCTCATATCTTATTTATGCCTTTATAATATGCCATCTATTTATACTGCAACATTTATTAGTCCTATATCAAATAAGCATGCATTATATTTTAAGCATCCATGTCACCTTTGCATGTAGGAAAGTAAATTGTAGAATTTAAGAGTTACAATGAACAAATAATACATTTATACATCCAAAAATTGGGCTATTTATTAGTTGTAGTGTGGCTTGATAATTACCTATAATTCTATAGGAATTAGCAGTAATTGCCTAACTCCCATTTCAAGAAGATCGACCTTTATTAAAAATACATTTTTGATTTGTGACTTTTGATTAATGAAAACTCAAATCCCATTTGTTTAAGAAAACACTAGTTCATTAGGTAGTAAAACTTTTGGTGTGAGGTTTGAGTTAAAATGTGTAAAACAAGTCTTTTGCCAACCATTTCAATCTACTAATATAAGTAGCATAATGAAAAGGTACAGCATCAAGAGGAAATGGTTCATAACATTTAACTGCCCTGCATATGCGCCGTCAGATCCATGCAGACTCTAGGAATTTTTGACATAAGTTCGTATGGACTCTATCGGTGTGAGAATTTAAGTCTGTTTGGACTTTTGGCTTTCGTAAGAAAGTACACTTGCATCAATCTCAAAGAAAGAGGTCAAAATCAACAACTAGTGGTCCATATGGACCTCAAATGACAACCTCTACATACATATTTACGGTTCAAGACCTTAAATAATGCCAAATATACTTGTTCATGAATAGACATAAATACAAGTTTAGAGTGACAATATAAGTCCACGTAGACTATGTTCCTCATGAGAGGGAGTCCACATTACATGAATTTAAGCATATTTTTACAAATTAATTTGTCATAATAATTGCATAAAACATCTTAGTATAATATTTTTGACAAATTATGTTCATAATGAGATTAGTCAAAATAAGCTTCTCTTAATAAATATATATTGACCAAATTTTAATTTGTCACTATATTGCAACTTATCGTTATAAAAAAAAAGTCATCATCTTATATGCATTATTATGGCAAAACTCTTTGTCTTAATAAGAAAAATTTATTATCACAACTAATAATAATTTGTGACAATTGAACAAAATTTTAGCAAAAATCATAAATTTTATAGTGACAAAAGTCTACATTATGTTAATAAATATTTTGTCAAGACTTTAGTAGTGAAAATTTTACTTTTTTATCATGAAAATAGTAACCAAATATTATTACTGTAATTTTATTTTATTTTTGATGGAATAATATTTGACATAATTTATACTTATGACAAATTAAATTTTCTCAATGATTTTTGTCAAGTTTTATGTTATGACAAAAAACATTTGCTAAAAAAATTTTTTTTTAATATTAGTAACTAAATATTATTGTCATAGTTTATCTCATCGCAAAGTGATAATTTGTCATTAATTATGATTATGATAAACAAAATTATCACAATTATATTAGTTATAAAATAATTTGTTATCATTTTATATTATGATTGAATAATTTTGTCCCATATTGTATTATTATATTAGTGACTAAATATTATAGTAACAAATTTTATTTTGGGATGAAATAAATTTTTACAAAAATGTGCTTATGATAAACTTATTTGTCATAGATAAATTGATATTTCTCATTTTTTTGTTAATTTTTAAGATTTTTAAATTTAGTAATGGAATATAATTTGTTAAATTTATAACTGTGATTATTATAAAAAAAAATTAGATTATTTTTTTCAATTCAACATTTATAATTTTTAGTAAATATAATTGAAAATTATTACATTATTGGTTATTTTTCTCAAATTCAAATATGAAATATGATACTAATAACAATTACTAATAAGTTCAAGAAAAAAAAAACAGCCATTAATTAAGAAAATAATCCAAAAACATATCATATCCTCCATATTCCTAAAGAAATAATTTAAAAAGATTCAAATGAAAAAGTACTATTAAAACATAGAATTATCAAAATTTATGATAATTAAACTAGAGAAAGCTCTTGTTTATCCATAAACCACTTCATAATTCAAATTCCAATACCTATAAATAAAAAAAGGAAGTTAAAATAGTAATTAGCTAGCAATTAACATTGAATAATAAAGATATATTGTCATTTAATAACATATAGTTTTACCTGCTAAAAAATATATACGGATTCTTCTCAAATAGAACTATCTTCATTCCTTTGTTCAAGCAGCAATTCATTGACTATGGAATTGAGATTGTTAATTGATTCTTGCAAAATATCAATTGTGGCCTGTTGGGTTTGAATTATATCTTGCTAATTTTGTATTTTCTTAGTTAATTCACTAGCTCTTTTTTTAAACTAAATTTTTTTAGTTTGTAATATAGATTCTAATTAAAATTCCCTAGAGTTGGTAAGTTTTACCCCGTAGCCAAGTTCACAAACATAACCAAATTTAGATCTCAAAATTTTCACCAAAATATGGCATCTAGTCACTTTAATACCATTTGCCCTTGCTTGTTCAAAAGTAACTTTCATTTGCTCCTATAAATATAAAATTTGGGTTTATGGTATAAACTATATACAACAATTCTTGATATAACATATCAAAAAATTAAATGTTTAATAACTTGCATAATTTTCTTCCGCTTGAGGATAGATCTATGTGCCATCTTTTTTATGGTGTGTTTTAAAGCAAAGTTGCACTTTAATGGGTTCTTGATCTCTTTCTTCTATAGTTTCATCCATATTTTCTTCATTATCCACCTCTATACTTTCCTCCATTATTTCCTAAGTTTAATTTTGTAAAAAAAACTAATGATATGATTTTATAGATAATAAAAAAATTTAAAACAATTTCGATTATACTAATTGATTCTAATTTTATTATTAAATTTATCATACCAT
>CANXYI011153226.1:0-15002 GCA_948208565.1 Hura crepitans | reverse complement strand
AAATAGAGTTGGTATAGTGGCCAAGGTCTTAGAGGATCATTGTATTAGCCAGTCTACTAGGTAGACCAGATCTTGTCATTCGCACTTTAGGTGCTATGACATATTTTTTCAGGCTGGTGCAGCAGTGGGGGTCTAGTATGTGGACCACTAAACTAGTTTATTTTCCCTCTAGATCCAGTGTCTATTAGTGTTATCTCTTAAGATGGGCCAGTTAAAATAATTAAATAAGATTAATAAAATTTACATACAACCATAAAATATAACATAAGGGTATTTGGTCATTTTTTGCTGATGATGCTTAATGGTTAAATTAGTAAAGACTTTGCAAGTAATGAATAATAATGATCCTAAAACATAATTTATATGAGTTATGATGATTAACTAGATAATTTATAGATGAAAACACCCTAGGGGTAAAATGATAATTTTGCATGTTAGTTTCTTAAATTGAATTGGGATATTAGAACAAGATAAGAATAGGAGTATAAAGCATTAATAAATTGCTAGACATTTTTTAAATGCTCGAATTCACCATTGAGTATTATATGCTCAGTGCACTTATTTTGGTGTGCAGGTAACAAGAACAAGGACATAGCCTCGTAAAGCATGCCAAGGAGTTCTGAGGTTATTTTTAAAGGTTTATTATGTGTATCTATATAGCTTTTGCACTCTATGTACTTAGGTGGGGAAAATGGGTGTGATATATATAAAGGACATAGGATTGTATTTGCATATATACAGATAGACTATGTTGTAATTAAGTAATGGTTAATCCTTATTGTGTTTATATGCCTTATGTGACTGTTTTATGAGCCTGAGGCTCTATGAATTTTCTTGATTGTGGTCTGAGGCCTGTGATTACTGTTGGATAGATGTTCATGATAGGATGATATCTAAGGGACCAAAAGGATCTAGGAGATGTAATAACTTGTTATAGAAATGTTTTACAGGTTGAAAATTTTGGGTTAGTAACCCAAGAAATGTAATGCTGCCTAATTTTTAGGAGTACTTGGCTATGTCAAAATCATTCTGTAATAGCATAAACATGATAGCAATAACCTAAAGGCACTCTTGGAATAGACAGTACTAAGTTTTGGAACCAGATAGAGTAGATTGGTATAGCCTAAAGAAAAGTTAAACGAATGACCATAGGAGAAGTTAGGATAGGTGACCTGGCGAGAAGTGCATCGCTTATTAAATTTCTTCGGGAATCCCGTAAGGGGTGTGAAATTTGTTGTATCAGAGCATAGGTTAATATTCCTAGGCTAAGTATATGAGTGTAAATGTCTAAGTTTCAAATTCCTGTGAATTATTATACTGCCTGAGGCTGATAAGATAGTTTTCTATAATAAAGATATAACTGATCAAGTTACCTAAAGAAGGGCCCAAGGAATTGACTAATTTTGTAACCAAAGTTATATAAGGGGTAAGCTATACATCAATACCTAAACCTAGTAATGCTGTATAGCAGCCATAGCCACAAGTGCCTGGCTAATAGTTGGTAGGAGTAACCCTTGTGCTGGTACACTAGGAAGTCAAAATATGAAAAAGATCTTACTAGACTCCTAAAGTATGCTGAGGAGTTCATTTCTAATGATATAGAGAATGCAAAAGATTCTTGGTAAGACTGAATGTAGAGTCAAGGATACAGATAGCCAAATCTCAAAAGAGAGATTTTGTAGTATTAGTGTCAGTTGTATATGAAGTAGAGGAAATGGTATAAGAAAAGAGGGAACTCTTCTAGTGAAAGAGGCAGTTCACTATGGGAAGTCTAGTGCAGTGTTAGGATGGTAAAAAAAGGAAAAATGGTCAATTATAGGCATAGTCATAGCCTAGGTCCTATTATCAAATACGGTATTAAGGGCAGAGATAGGCACAGACCTAGAGGTCAAGACAAGCCTCTACTGGTAAACCTCAATTGCCTCCTCGACTTGATAGTACTTCTAGTATAAGGGGTAACAGGAATGGACCTCCCATTTGTACCACTTATCAAAAAGGGCACAGGGGGCAGTGCAAAGTAGGTATAAGAAGAGAATGTTGCCAATGTGATGCTAGAGACAACTTTAGAATATAATATCTTTAGAGGTAGTTAGAGTGTGCTTAAACATAAGCATCTAATGTTGAACCCTAGAATAGAGCTTTAAAGGCAAACAAAAAGAGAGCAACCTAGTGCCAGGAAGCCAGAACTAAGGCTTGTGCCCCAACGAAGTAGTATGTTGTCAGATATAGAGAAGAGGCTGCAAAACTAGATGTTATAACTAGCAATTTTTATTTATTTGATATTCCTGTTTTGGCTTTAATAGACCTTAATTCTATACATTCTTATGTATGTACTGCACAAGCATAGAATAAGCAGCTAGAGCCTAAACATGTTGATGTATACATCAGAGTGAGAAACACTATATTGCAATGTGTGGCTATGAACAAGGTGTAAAGGCAATGCCCACTAGTAATTCAGGGGAATAGATTCTCTGCTAATTTGATTAATTTGCCTTTTGATGATTTTGACATAATCTTAGGGATGGGTAGGCTTACTAAGCATCAGACCATGATTGATTGTAGACATAAAGAGTTAACCCTCCAGACTGTAAAGCAATAGATAGTGGCAATGGATGGTGGGAATAGTCTTTTGAACAATCTTATCTTTGTTGTTAAAGCATAAAACTCCTTTAGAAGGGGTGTGAGGTGTATTTGGCCTATGCTATTGACTTTAGTGTTTTTTAGCTCTTGTTTAGCATATAATTCAATTTTTTTGAGTTTTCTTATGTATTTTCTGATGAGCTACCAGGCTTACTCCCTCAAAGGGAATTGGTTTTTAAAATTGAGGTATATCTTAGTATTGCTCCACTATCTATTGCTCCTTATAAAATGGCACCTATTGAACTAAAAGAACTGAAGGTACAACTGTAAGAGCTATTAGATAAGGGTTTTATCTAACCCAGTGTATCTCTTTAGGGAGCACCTATGCTGTTTGTAAATTGGTTGCCTAAGTTATGTATTGATTATAAGTAGCTGAATAGAATGACTGTGAGGAATAAGTATCCATTACCCAGGATAGATAACCTCTTTGATCAGTTGAGAGAGGAAGGTATATTTTTTAAGATTTATCTAAAATTTAGATCCATCAGCTAAGGATTAAGGAAGCTGACATTCCTAAGGCTACTTTTAAAACCCAGTATGGGCATTATGAATTTTTGGTGATGCCATTTGGGCTCACTAATGGCCCAGTAGCTTTCATAGATCTCATGAATAGAGTTTTTTAGCCTTATTCAGATAACTTTTTAATGGTATTCATAGATGATATCCTGGTGTACTCTGGAAGCCAAGAAGAGCATGAACAACATCTCAGGGTTATGTAATAATCTTTGAGAGAGGGATAGTTGCATGCCAAGTTTCGTATGTATGAGTTTTGGCTGAGTGGAGTTGCTTTTCTAGGGCACATAGTTCAATAGAGAGAATGAGAGTTAATCCCAATAAAGTAAAGGTAGTGCTAGAATAGGAATTACCTAGGAATGCAACTGAGGTGAGAAGTTTTTTGGGTTTAGCTAGGTATTATAGAAGATTTGTAAAAGGGTTCTCTATCATTGCAACTCCTTAGATTAGACTGATTAGAAAGAATTTGAGATTCAAGTGGGATGATAAGTGTCAAGCCAATTTTAAGTCACTGAAGAAGATGCTAACAAAAGCTTTTATCTTGATTTAATTTGAATAGGGTAAGGACTTTACAGTGTATAGTGATGCTTCACTGAATAGGTTTGGATGTGTGTTAATGTAAGATGAAAATGTAGTAGCTTATGCTTTGAGCTAGTTGAAGCTACATAAAAGGAATTATCCTACTCATGACTTGGAGATAGCTACTATTGTTTTTGCTTTAAAGATATAGAGGCACTATTAGTATGGAGAGAAATGCTACATATATATTGAGCATAAAAGTCTAAAATATCTCTTTACTCAAAAAGAACTGAACTTGAGACAGAGATGATGGTTGGATCTGATAAAGAACTATGACTACCTGATTTATTACCACCTAAGGAAAGCTAATTTTGTGGCAGATGCTCTAAGCATGAAATTTATGATGGCCCTAAAAACTATGAATGTTAGTTGGCAGTACACTTTAAGAGATGTTGTGCTAGCTGAGTTATAGATAAAGCCAGATTTTAGATTGCAAATTAAGGAAAACTAGATAAAAGATGAATAGTTGGTTTAAATGGCACATAAATTTAAAGAGGGGATGGCCATAAGGTTTGAGTTGACAAAAGATGGGTATCTGTATTATCAAAAAAGGTCATGTGTATTTAGTATTAAATGACCTAAGGTTATAGATACTTAAGAAAGCATATGAGGCAGAATGTATTTAAACTTAAAATCTCATTATTGGTGGCTCGGTATGAAAACAGATATGGCAGAACGTGTTGCCAACTGTTTGACATGCCAGCAAGTGAAAACTGAGCATCAGGTTCCTTTCGGATTGTTACATCTTATAGCAATACTAAAGTGAAAATGGGAAAAGGTGACCATCAATTTTGTGATGGATTTACCTTTGGCTAGAGGTAAATGTGATGTTATATGGGTAATTATTGATAGATTGACAAAGACATCTTCTTTTATCCTAATCAAGATGGATTATTCCTTAGAGAGGCTAGCTAGACTATATGTGGATAAGATAGTCAAATTACATGGTATGCCATTGATTATCATTTCTGATGGTGATCCTCACATCACTTCCAAATTTTGGAAGAAGCTACAGGAAGCATTAGGCACCAGATTGACCTATAACAAAGCTTTTTATCCTTAGACTAACGGATAGTTAGAGAGGGTGATATAGATACTTGAAGATATGTTACGAGGATATGTTATTGAGCTAAAGGGTAATTGGGATCAGTATTTGTCTTTGGCAGAGTTTGCTTATAATATCAGTTGCAAGTCAAGTTTAGGAATGGCCCTATATAAAGCATTATATGGTAGATGATATAGGACTCCTTTATGTCGTAGTGAAGCTAAAGAGAACAAGATGTCTAGAGTGGATTTAATTAAAGATGCTAAAGAAAAAGTAAAGATAATCAGAGAGAGACTGAAAGTAGCTATGGATAAATTGAAATCATGTGCTAAATTGAAATGGAGAGGTATTGAATATATAGTTAAGGAAAAGTGTTCTTAAATGTTTCATCATAGAAAAAGTGTTGAGGTTCGATAAAAAGGCAAAATTGTGTCCCAGGGCATAGGACCCTATAAGATTATAGAAAGGGCCAAACCTCTAGCATATAGACTGATAGTACCACCTGAGTTATAGTAGATACACGATGTTTTTCATGTTTCTATGCTCAAAAGGTGCATATCTGATCCATCACATATGATTTCAATGGTAGATATTAAGGTACAGCCAAATCTGAGTTATGAGGAGGAACCAGTATAGATTCGAACTCATGAAATAAAGCAGTTGAGGAACAAATCCATACCATTGGTTAAGGTGTTATAGAAATATCATAATATAGAGGAAGCTACCTGGGAGCCAAAAGATCATATGAGAGCTCAATATCCTTATTTATTTGATCTATGTAATTTCAAGGATGAAATTTTCTTAAGAGGGGAAGAAATGAAATGCTCGTGTCTTAAGGCTCTATGAATAATGCCATTAGGTTCGGGAAGTGTGCTCGGGGTGTTGGGTCACTTACATATAAATCGAGGTAGTGACACTAGTCATGAAACTTTGAGGGGCTTTAATTTGATAAAAAGGCAAATTTTAAAATTTTATCAGAACCAATAATTCATTTCGAACTATAAGCTACCCCTCTGTGCAATAAAAATTTTACAAGCCGAGAATAACCCGGGATGAGCCTGAACAAATTCAAAAATAATAGACCCTGAAGGTTAAAAATTCCATTGAGTGTATTGGTGAAAGAAATTTTGAATTCTGAGGTCATTTGCAAATTCTCATAATTTTTGAGTTTGGAATGCAAATTAAGGCAATCTAAAAACTGCACTATCAATGGAATTTGGCTACAAAAATTTACGAGCATGTAAAAGGGATTAAAATATGAAGTTTAACATAAACGGTGTAATTTTTTGCGGTCCGTGTGAATTTTGGTGAACTTTTAAATTTTACCCAAAAATTAAGACATTTTAGGATGACCCATATGGCTGTGGGACCCACCCACAAACTTGCCAGTAGGCCTAGGGCCTTGAAAAATGGCCATGAGCTTTGACAAGTGGATTTTTCCACTTAAACAAAAGAGGACTTTTTTCCTCTTCTCTGCCCAATAAACGACACCACAGTAAGGGAGAATGGCCATTTCCATCTTCTCCTTCAATTCTTTCAGTTTTTGGTTCTTAAAAATATTTTAGGATGTTAGGGAAATCCCAAAAGAAGAATCAAAGCCAAAGGAGTCTTATCCCATAAGCTTTGACTCACAGAGCTCATTCAAGCACAGAGGAGTTTTGCACTTCCTTCCATACAACACCTTATAATGAGCTATAACCATGCTCGTTTGATGACTATTATGGTAGGAAAACTCAGTTAAAGACAAATAACAATCCCAACTTCCTTTAAACTCCATAGCAAAACTCCTTAGCACATCCTTAAGAACTTGAATGGCCCCTTCTTACTATCTATTAGTCTATAGATGTAAAGCCATACTAAAACTTAATCAAGTGCCCAATATGTTGTGAAGCTTTTTCTAAAACCTCGATGTAAACCTTAGACCCTGATATGATATAATGAAAAATGGCACTCCATGTTACTTGATGATCTCATCAATATGTAGCTTCGCTTGCTTCTCCAATGAGTGGTCCATCTTTACTAGTATGAAATGAGTAGTCTTAGTTAAATGGTCTACCATAATCCATAGTAAATCACATATGCTCCTTATCAAAGCAACCCAATAACAAAGTCCATCATGACTCTATCATAGTTCCATTTTGGAATTGCTATAGGATGAAGCAAACTAGATAGATCCTGATGCTTTGCCTTTTCCTATTGACTAGTAAGGCATTTGGTCACATACTTTGATACATCTCTCTTTATCCTTAGCCACTAGTAAGAAAGCTTTAAGTCCTTATACATGTTTGTTCTACAAGGGTGTATAGCATAAGGAGCATTATAAGCTTCTTGAAAAAACTACTTCTTTAGCTCTTCCATATCTAGTATACAAATTTTGTCATAGTAGTATAAATAGCCATCACTCATAATCTAATACTCAGTTGGCTTCCTTTTTTGGAAAACATTAATCACACTCATTAATTTATAATCATTTCTTTGACAATCCTTGACTTGTTTTAACAAACTAGGCTAATGTACATCTCTACTCGTAAAAGCATTGTCACCTATAACCTATAATCTAGCATTTATATATCTCATGGCTACCATGAATCTTTTGCTAAGCACAATAGCTAATACATTTGCCTTTTTGGGATGAGAATCTATTAAATATTCATAATCCTTTATCAATTACATCAACCTCCTTTGTCTCAAGTTTAGCTATTTTTGTGTTGAATGATACTTCAGGCACTTATGATCGGTGCAAACATAACACTTCTCTTAATAGAGATAGTTTCTTTATATCTTTAGAACAAACACAATAGCTGCAAGCTCTAAATCATGAGTAGGGTAGTTCTTCTCATATGCCTTCAAATGCCTCAATACATAGGTAACAACCTTGCCATCTTGCATCAGAACCTAAGCTAACCTATTATGTGACATATCACTACATATGTTGAAGTCTTTCTCTAAAACTTGTAGAACACAAACATGTGCTTCTATCAATATCACCTTTAAGCTTGTCAAAACTCTCTTGTCATCTATCATTTGAGACAAACTTAACATCCTTCCTTAACAGATGAGTTATAGGAGCTATTATCGAAGAGAAACCTTTGACAAGCCATCTATAATACCATACCAAACCAAGGAAACTCTATATCTCTATAGGGTTCTTGTATGGCTTCCACTCTATAACTACCTAAATGTTACTAAGATCAATATGAATCCCTTGTGTAGAAGCTATGTAGCCATGAAAAGACACTTCACTAAGATAAAACTCACACTTGCTGAGCTTTGTATATAATTTCTCATCTCTCTAAATATGCAAAATTGTCCTCAAATGATATTTACATTCTTCTTCACTCTTTAAATAAACTAGGATGTCATTAATGAAAATAACTATAAATTGATCAATATACTATCTAAATAAATAATTTATCAAATCCATAAAAGCCATAAGAGCATTGGTAAATGCAAATGGCATTACCAAAAACTCATAATGGTCGTATCACATTTTAAAAGCTTTCATCACAACATCATACTTTTTCACCCTCAACTGATAATATCCAAATCTCATGTCAATCATGGAAAACATTTTAGCTCCTTTAAGCTGATCAAATAGGTCATCTATCCATGGTAGGGAATATCAATTCTTGATGGTCACTTTGTTCAACTATCAGTAATTCACAAATAACTAAAGAGAACCATCATTTTTCTTAATAAATAGAACTAGTGCTTCCCATGATCAAACACTCAAGTTGATAAAAACCTTATCGAGCAATTCTTAATGCTGAACTTTAAAATGTTTTAACTCTATTAAAGCCAGCGAATATAAAGCTATTGATACTGGAGTAGTGTCGGTAAAACCTTAATACTGAACTTGAGTTCCTATTCTGGTGGAAAACTGGGCAACTGTCCTAGAAAACATCTATAAACTTTGACACTAGCTGTGTATGACTAACATCCAGCTCTTTATTCATGGTATCATACACATGGGTAAGATGAGCCTGACATCCCTTTCTCATATCTACTTAGTTGTAATAACTAATAACATGTTAAACAGAAAGTCTATCCTCTCACTCACAATTACGATTTTAGCCCTATCATCAGCCTTGAGAGTCTACCTCTTCTACTTAAATCCACAATGGCTTGATACTTGGACATCCAATCCATGCCCAATGTCAAGTCAAACTCCTTAAAAGGCAACTATATCATATCAGTAAAAAATTAGTAAACTTGAACCATAAAGGGACATCATTTGTAAACCTTTTCAACTACCACATGCTAGTATATAGGATTACTTAACATAATCTCTAGGTCAAGAGGCTCTAAAACTAAACCTTAATCTTATGCTTATGATGGGAAATAATAAGCATGTGTAGACCCCAGATCAATTAGAGGTAAAACAATTGAATAGAAGAGAAGAAAAGTACTAGTAATGACGTCTGGCTTATCAGCCTCCTCTTATGCTCTAAGGGCATACTGTCTAGTAGGAGCCTTATAGCTTTAGACTCTAATTTGTCCATTTGAGTTTCTTTTACTCTCCCACTTTGATCTCTCTATTGACCTCTAGTATATATAGGACTATATTATTATGCAGCACTAGCTCCCTTTAAAGAATCTTTATGATAATGATTTGGCAAACCACACCCATAACTAACTCGTAGCTCATACATCTAACACTCTCCCTTTTATTGCTTGTGAGAATTTGGACATGCAGGTATTTAGACCTAGGTATATTAGCAGTCTGAGATTGTTGTCTAGTTTTATCTTTATTGCCCTGCACTATCTCTTAGGAATAGATTTGTTTCTATGTCTATAGTGAAGCCCCAGACTGATAACCATTAAATTTCATACAAAACTTTAGAGCTGGACTTAGTGCTCCCTATCCAAAAGATCTCTTCTTATGATAAAATATAATTTTCTCTTTTTATACCCCTTCTATGGAACAACACAGTAAAATAAGTTGTGAGAAGTCTTTGATCTTCATAGGGACCACTTGGGACTTAATATCTATATGCAAGCCCTTTTAGAATGTCTTACACTTGTTGACCTTTATAGCTATGTTCTCCTTGGCATATCTATTAAGCATGGTAAACTCTTTCTCATACTCCCCAATGGACTTCATCGCATACTTAAAGTCCATAAATTACTGCTTCTTGTCATCTAACTAATCTTTTATGATGTATTTCTTATGGAACTTTGACAAGAAGAAAAACCCATGCTAACTCATCTTTAGTCTTGACTTAGTTAGGTCCTCCCACCACTTAGATGCCACTTTTTGTGGGAGTGATATGGCATATATGACTTTTTCCTCTAGGGTATACCTTATCTATTTCATGATCATATCTATATAGTCTAATTAACACTTTGCCATCCTAGACTCTATCATGCCTTGTCCTTTAAAGTCATTAGCTCTTATCTTCTTAACTTTCTCAAGGTAGGTCTTTTAGAGAGCTAAGGCAACCACTGGCTTCTATACTAGTGGTGTCAACATAAATGTCAAAGACACTTCTTGGTTCAAAGGGTTTCCAATGATGAAGCTCGCAGATGCCTGATGTTTCTCAAGAGGTGTAAGGGGAGAGCCATAAACTAAGTAGATGCTATAAAGATAAAACCTATACCACCTTCAAAATGCTTAAAGAAGACACCTAACAAATATCTCATAATGTCTGTATAAATTATATTCACATGGATAACAAGTCCATATGTACTTAATTGACACAGAGGCTATCTCCATATGTACGGGTTTATTTTATGAGGACCAAGTTCGTATAGACTTATAAGCTCGTCCATATGGACTAATGCACATAAGTCCTTTGTAGACTAGATGAATCTAAGGTACCCTTGGACCACTTGCCAGAAGGCTAAAGTGACATATGGGGATAACAGACCATTTTTTTTGAAAAAGAGCTACAAAAGCTGACCTAGGGAAAAATAGGGCTTTTTCACAATTCTTGAAAAAGGGAAGTGGGGAAAAATTATGGGCAGCATCTCTTCCTCCTCTCACCATTAGTAAAAAGTTGAAACACCTACAACCTTCTTAGCCAAACTTAAAAAACTTAAAGAAAGCCACCATTTTTGAAGCTTGAAGGAATAAAACATCACATCTCTTAAAGGAATCCTCCATCTTAAGTTATATACTTGAGGAAACCCTTATAAATGGCTCTCTACCCTCTTTTCTTATCTTACATCTTACTATTTTTACTTTTATTTTTTATTTTCTCTCATTTTCATTAAGTTTTCCTTTTCTTTTTCGTAGGTCTAGGACCCTCAATTAAAATGGAGTTTTAAAGGACCTACTTTGGGAAGCGTACCTCATTAGGGAGGGAAGACTATTATTCTTTTCATTTTTAATAGGTGTTTTTTGTTATCTGTTAGATGGGAAGTCCATGTAAACCTTATATTGTGAGGGATAAAGTCCACACAGACCTATTTTACAAAAGCTCATGTAACACATAGTCTATATGGACCTACATTAAAGACTATGTTTACCTTCTCTTCTGTTATTTGTAATTTCTTTTTAGAGTTTAGGACACTCTATAAAAAAAGGGTATTAAAAAATCCATTTTGATTAGTGTATCCCTTTAAAGAGGGGAGATTATTCTTATGTTCTTCTTACCATTCTTTGCTCTTTTAGCTATTCACTTTTAACTATTTACTTTCATATTCATATGTACATCTCTTTTGTTGAACTGTGCTTCTATTGGTGTGAAATATCTTGTTAGATTTTTCCTTTACCCTATTCTAGCCATAAAGATATGTCCCTATGGACTTCTCCTCAGTGAAGTTTTAGTTTACGTGGACATATCTTTATGCCTACATCCTATTTTCTTATGTTTGTACATACATATATTCTATGTTAGTTCTTTATTTTTCTTATTTTATTCATGCAATTCTATGGTGGCTTTATGTCCAAGTTGACTTATGTTCTATCTGCCTTTAGGTCCACGCAAACTCTTATGGGTTCCGGTAAGATTTTTCCCCTTTTCTATTTCTTTTATTTTGGGTCTATAATTAATTATTTTATCCTTTTAGATCTTTTGTGTTAGGACTTTCAATTGTAATCATTTTGAATATTTCCTTATACAATTCCATATATGTTTTAATAGGTAGAATAAAATGATTTTTTGATTCAATTAGAGAACTAAAGCCATATTAAATTGTTTTATAGAAATAAGGGTTTTGGGACCAAAGTTCGTAATTGTTCATAACTATTTTAGTTTGTTAAAGTAATAATCTTCTAAAGAATAAATGTGTTAATTTAACAAATCTTATGCACCAAAGTTCTTTTCCCAAAGTTTGTAAATTTGAAAAAAAGTGTTAGACAAAATGATTTTAGACCAATGTCCTCATAATAATAAATTGGCCTAGTTCCATGTATGTTGGGTGTATATAGTTTTATATATTTTGATATGTGATATCATGTTTCCTTAAATTTTAATTTGGTTACTCTTATATGAAAATGTGTTTATTTTAATCATGATAATCAGATACTTGATGGAATTGATAAAAATTAGAACTATCGAGATAAAAATCAATGTTAAATAGTAGGCATGAGTAAAAGGGAATTCCCGAATGCTAGGATCTCTTTAGTTTACTTCTTTGATTAATTGCCCATATGGTGACTCACACTCTTAATAGGTAAACAACCTTATAGAGGGACATTACACATGTCGATCCATAGATATCACCTCCAAGTGGTGATTCCACTAGGGACTATTTCCCATGTGAATTTACTCTAAAAATGCCATATAATTAATATAAGAAGAATCTCTGGTTCTAAGATTTATCATTTCCCTAAATTGCATAACATGTTAAAGCCTTAAAATAAGTTAGGCATGTAATTGGCCATACTATAACCCATGTAATTGGCCTAAATACACTTCCCTTAAGATACAATAATGAATTGTATTGTATGTGGTGTAAACCAATATTGTGGAATGATCTTTTTGTATTTGGGATGAATCAAACTAATTTTGTCCTAAAATGGTCGAAATTTATCCAACAATTATTGTCAAGATCTCTTATATGCTTAGAATAAAGAGTGTTATGCTGCCAATTTGAAACCGTGCACCATTTGTGATTCTTGCATTCCTTGTTAATGCTTGAATAAAGACTGCTTAAGACAGTTATGGCCAAACAACATGAGTGGTTGAAATAAGGTCAAAAGGTAACTTGTATGTGTTTTTCTAATGTTACACCTCTATACATCATGTAAATATAATAATTACCATGCATCATCTATAAACCCCTTGTGATTGTCAGCTATTAAAAAATAACTATTGGTTAGCATTGGCAAATATCCTTTTGTGACCCATTAGTTGGCACTCTGTCATATTACCCTGAAAAGATATATTGATTCCTACCCAAAATTATGGCAAATGACCTAGATACCCCTATGTCTCGACAAGAATTGGCTTATACTTTTGATCACTTTAGATAAGGAATGCTAACAATTACTTCAGCTACTTTGGCTTGAAATCTTCTCGAAGTTAGAGTAAGAGATTATAACACATAAGATGCTCCTATCACATATGAAGAAATCTTTGAGGCTATCACAACTATTGAATAAGAGATGCTACAAGGCATGTATCAAGCCATAATTGATGTAGTACTTGATGCTTATTTCCTTAAAAATAATGAAATAAAGAATGAGTACCTGAGTATGAGAAAGCCTCACCTTATTAGCAATAAACCTAGCTTTACTATTGCATCAAGAGTTAGAATTGAAACTCCTTCGAGGGCCATACTAGGCAAAAATTAAGGCATAGCCTACTAGTTGAAAAATCTTCTTCGGGAGAATATTAGGGTGAAAAAATGATAGACAAAAAAAAGAAGAAGGAAAAAAAAGAAAAAAAAAGGAAAAAATTAAATAAAAAGAAGAAAGAAAGGAAAATAGGGTAAATTAATGGCCTATAGGGAAATAGGGCATTAAAAGTCAGCTAAAGGAATATCTACTTTAATTCTTCACTACCGTGAACCTTACATAGTACTTTAAGCCAAAACTATTGCTAGCTTGTCTTAAAGTAAATAAAAGAAAATCCAAACCTAGCCTTTTGATACTTATGTCACTACACCTGCTTTTAGATCTAGCTAAGTAATTCAACCTTTACCTATTGCTCTTTTGAATTATCTAATCTGTTGGCAAAGCCAATGATCAGTCTTACATGCATAACATTTGACATGCATACATGTAAATTATTCTAAGCATGTAAATTGTTTATTTCTTTAAAAAAAGAAGAAAAGAAAAAGAGAAAAAAAAAAGAAAAAAAGAATGACTTATTGCTAATAGGTGTTTTTTACACTAATGCTTTAGCTAGAAGTGAGTATGGTAAGATGTAGACAAAGACCTAAAACTTCATGAGTGCTAACCAAATGGTTGATGTAATGCCAATAAATTAAGGTTACGTGGAAAATACCTCCAAGGTTCAAAAAGTGTGCTTGTGAATCCAAGACACCTTCACGAGCCTCGAGAAGAGGTGTAGTTATCATGAAATTTTGAAGGGTTAAAAAATAGGTAAAATGAATTAATTTAAAAATTTAGTAGAACTAATAATTCATTCTAGGCTTTAAGCTAGTAGATCACATCCTCAAATAGACTTGGGCTAAGAATAATTTTCTGAGGTCGTTTGGTAATTTTTCTGATTATCTTAATTTTTAGAGGAATTAATTAACTTACTTTTCGATGGAATTTTGATGTGAAATTTTACATGCCCTTACATAGGCCTAATCAAGGATTTTTAAAGTAGACATAATGATTTTTGGAGGTCCAAATGAATTTTCAAAATTGCTTGAAATTTCTGCTAAAAATTAAGGTTTTTTTGCACTCGGGTGCCACGTGTCACTAATCGAGGCACCCACTCATGCATATATAAACCTTATTGCCACTTAGACATTCATTACTTGCCAAATCACCCTCTACTTCTTTAGTCCTCCCTTTCTTCTTTCGTGGGCAGCTAATGCCCTCCCTCTCTTCCAACCACCATTTTCATGCTTTTCCCCCAAATATTTCCCCACCAAACCATCACCATAAATCATGACAAATATGTAAAAAGGTGTCTATCAAGCTTATAGACTCCATGGATATCCTTAGAAGTGGCGAAATTCACTTAAATTCAAGTTACATACACATGGTGGGCTAAAATTCAAGTGAAGTGTAAGTGATCATTTATGGCTTTTTATTTTAGTTATAGGTATCTACATGATTCTAAGAAACACCATATTTTTAAATTTCCAAATTGAAGCT
>CANXYI011153145.1:0-11221 GCA_948208565.1 Hura crepitans | reverse complement strand
CTCAATTGAGTTTTAGTACAGTATTTCATCCTTAAACTAATGGTCAATCAGAAAAAGTCATCCAAGTAACTTTTGATACTTAAGTGATTTTTTATGTCAACTTATGTATGATGCTCATGTTAAGCATGCTTAATAGGTGTTTAAAGATATGTTGAGCAACTATGCTATTGAGTTCAGCAGAAGTTGGGATCATTACCTTTCCTTAGCAAAGTTCTCTTACAACAATAGTCATCAAGCAAGCTTGGGATTGGCTCCTTATGAAGCTTTATATGGAAGGAAATGTAAAACTCCTTTATGGTAGAATGAGCTAAGTGAGACCAAGCTTATAGGGCCAAATTTGTTTAAGGATGCTAAAGAAAAGGTGAAGATCATTAAGGATAGATTAAAGGTAGCTTTAGACATATAGAAGTCATTTATTGATCTGAAGAGGAAAGATGTTCAATATGAGTAGGAGACAAAGTGTTTCTTAAGGTGTTTCCTTGGAAGAAAGTTATGAGGTTTGGCAAGAAAGACAAGTTAAGACCAAAGTTTATTGGTCCATATAAAATAGCTGAGGGTTTAGGGCTAGTAACTTATAGGCTACCTTTGCCTCCTAAGCTTCAACAGGTACATGATATCTTTCATGTGTTTATTCTTAGGAGATACAATTAGATTCCTCACATGTTTTGTTAATAGGGGAAGTAGAGATATAACCTGATCTATCTTATGAAGAGCAATCGATAAAGATCATAGCCAAAGAAGTGAAAAAGCTGCAGAACAAAATAGTGCCTCTAGTAAAAGTGCTTTGGAGACTTTATGGCATGGAAGTAGCTACCTATAAGAGTGAAGCTTAAATGACGAGTAGTACCCTCAATTATTTGAAAGAGGTAATTTTGAGGACAAAATTCTTTTAAAAGGGGAAGAAATATAATGCCCAAAAATTTTAGTGTTATAAACAGTACTTCTCGAGATATGAATAGTGTTTTTTGAGACCCGAGTCATACTAATCTTACTAAATGGAAGTATTAATATAACTTTAAGTTAAATTTGAAGTGAAAACAAAGTTGCTTAAATGGTTAAAAATGACAATTAAGTTTTATGACAGTGTCATGTGCATAGTGACCTAGTTTTAGATAAATAATAGAATATTCAATTTTTGTTCAGAAAAAATTCTAGAATTGATACAACTTAATACTTAAATATTCTAAATAATTCATTGGCATTGAAATTGGAATTTTTAGATATCAAAAAGAATTTTAAGTAAATCAGGTAAAATTAAAAAGTTACATTTTAATTGATTTTTTTTGGTTTTTAAGCTCGAGTCTTTAAAGACTTATAGGACTTAGATTATGTGATTTTTAGTATTTTAATTAAAGGTAAACTGAAGGAAAGAAAAGGGAGATTCAGATTTAAAAATGGGAAAGAAAAAAAAGGTTGAATTTTTTTTAGACACATATAAGTTAAAATGGTGTTAAATAGGTTAAACATGTAATAATGTTCCATTAACCTCCCTTCCCTATTCCTTGATGGCCAATGACTTGTTCAAGCAAAGCATACCTTTCTTTTTCTTCTTCTTCCTCTTTTAAGTCCCTAAATTCACCATTTAATCTATACATCCTAACCTCTAAACATCAATTTTAGCAAGAGATTGGGGAAAAATAGAAGGATTTTCATGATTTTGAGCCTCAATGAAATTTTGATTGGGTAAGTTTTTCCAAACTCTGGTATTTTTTTAGGTTCTCTAGGTGCCCAATAGCATGTTTACAAAGTTGGATTTGATTTTTGATGTTTGTATGATTTTATATGGATTTTTTTGTAACGAGCTTGTTTTTTGTTCTAGAGCAAAGTGAGAGAAGCAAAGGTAAGGGCAAGAAAAAGGCATAACCAAGCTCTTTAGTGTATTTTGAACTTTAAGTAACATAATCAATGAAATTTAATGTGTGTGTGTTGTGCATTTATGATAAAGTGTATGTGTTATTGTATGTAATTATGCTAATTGGCATTTAATGGTGCTAAATACTTATGAATGATGTTATGTGACATGATGCTTATATATTATCATTTTAGAGATTGTAGAATAAATGTGGTAGATTCACAATACATGGTGGCCAAATGGATAGTAGTGCATGTACATATGTTTGATGATGCCTATGTATACATATATGAATGTATGTTTATGAATGGCATTAAATGAGTGTAAAATTGTGTAATGATGTATAAAAATTGATCAATTGAGTGTTATGTGTGCATATGGATATATGGCCAAATGGCTTAAAGAGTAGGTGCATGTGTGTTATGGTTTAAGCATGCACATTGAGTCAATTTCTCATGAATGAAGTCATGGGACCATAAGTATCTTATGGTCTATATAAGAATGTTTATATGTATTTTGAAAGTGTGGGTTTATGTTAGGGCCACAAAGATTATCATATATGGTAGCGATATTTGAGGCCGATGATGTTATAATTATGTACGTGATAATGATAATGAAGTATGTTAGTGGGCTTTATGACCTAAGCTTACAAAGTATGTTATGAGATTATGGTAGTCATGGATACATGACCAAAATGAGTATGATGTTTATGAGAGTGATATAAGGGCACAATTTATGTTATTATCCTAATTAGTATTTGTTCATGTTATGTAACATATGCATATGTGCTTATGTAAACATGTGGAGATATGTTTAATTATGTATGTTATATAGATACAGTGAATCATGATGGACATCTAAAGATTTATATCTTTCCCTGGCTAGTCATTGGTTAGCCTAACCTTCTTTAAAAAATTATTTAAGCTACTTAAAAAGGCAAAAACAAGAAATAAAATTTAATGATTAGCCCATGCAAGTTCACAACCTAGATTAGATAAGTTGACCTGTCAACTAGGGGTTTAGCAATTGCTAGGATACTTCTATACCTAATGTCCTAACCCACAGGTCTTATGTTGATTTTTATAACCTATGGGTCTTATGATGAGATTTCTCGGCTTTTATAGTCCTGATAACCTTTGGGTATGGATTGTTGGACTTTTATAGTCTTAATGACCTTTAAGTTTAATTTTCTGGGCCTCCATAGTCCTGATGGCCTCAATGGCCTAGTTGTCCTTGTTATCTAATATAGTCATGTGTTTTCTTAAGTATGGGCATAAAATGTGTTTAATATTGAAGTTTACATTAAAAAGGTTAATAATTGAGATTCAATATAGTTGTTGGACCTTTTCTTATGATAATGTGCATACTTTATGAAGTTCGAGTCATACGCTTGCATCTTGCTTGTTTTAAATATTACATTTTATGCATATATAACTGCATATTCTTTTGCCATCATTATACATATATACATGTGAATATGTGTACACTTAAATTTCTTTGATTACACCACTAAGCAAATTTGCTTAGTGCATCATTTTATTTTTGATGCCTCGATTGAAGTACTAGATTAAAGTCAAAGCCTTATAAATCAAGAGAAAATTACTTTTGGTATTTTTGTTACTCTATATATATATTATGTGATATAGTTAAGTAGTTGCACTTATATATAGCATGAGAGGGATTGGGCCTAATCTTGGATGTTAATGCTTTTGTAACTTTTAAAGCAAGTTTAAGCTATATTTTGTGCTTTTATGAAATATCTTCCTATGGTATATTGATTGGATTGTCTTGGTGTTGTTGGATAATCAAGAGGACTAATTTGAGGTTGAGATTTTGTTTATGATATACATAAGTGTTGTTTTAGACCTGCAGGTTACTATTTATTTTAGGATAGTGTCTCAATATAGCCGTTATGCTATTGGATTTTCAACATGAGGATTCCCAAAACTTTTTTCAAACCTTAAAAGCAAAAATTTTTATTTTTCATGTTTATGAAAGTTTAATATATAATTTAATGATATCAAGAAGGTTTTAAATTATAATGGTTTTAAATAAAGTAAGTTTAGATGATGCTTTGTATGTCACTTCTTATTCAGGTCTAGCAATCAGATAGGGTAAGAGGTGTCACAATGATAATAAGTAGGGTGCTACAATGGTAAATGTTATGGGTACCATGAAACTTATGAGGTATAATCATGAAATAAAGATTGACGATGTATCATATGATGACAATATGAATATATGATCTTGTTTTGTAAAAGAATGATGAAAAAATCTTATGCGATATTATCATGAAATTTTAGGAAAGTAAAGGAGTATGAAGTGATAAAACATGAAAAGATGAATATTACATGATAATGAAGTCATAAAATGGTAATAAGGCCTATATGAGTTAGATAGCCCATTGGATGGGTTGACCGATCAACCAGGGATATAGCAACTGCTAGGGCACTAGAGTATCCCATGTTGATGATGGGTGCAGCTGTTGAGGTTTTAGATAAGAAACCAACATATTTTATAACTTTTAATTCACATAATGGGATGTTGGTACAGGTGCAGTCACCATGGAGGTCCATAAGGGCCACTACACATATTCCATATGGTGATTATAATATGTTACATGGGTGCAACCATAGAAGTCTAAAATGGGGATCACTCAACAACCTTTAAGATAGGTGCAGCCATCAAGGTTCTAGTTAAAAACCCTCACACATGGACTATGCGATATGATGGTATACAGGTATAACTGTAAAGGTCTAGAATGAGGGCCCCCACGCACCTTTAGATCCTATTATCCCGTGTGAGGGCTATGATCTCTCAAGTATAGGCCAACAACTTTTGTAACTAAACTACTATAGGCTTATAAGAGTAAAATTGAATAAGGATATTAAAGGAATTGATGAATAATAATAATGAACTTGACTAAATGTGATAATCCAGGTAATGCAATGATGGTCAGTACGAACTATAAAGGTAAATAAAATATATGCATGCCTTTGAAATGTTCGTACATGTAAGTATGAAATGTTGTGTTTATTATAGGTTAAATGGATGTAGATAGAAATGAGTGTGCAAATCAAATGAGAAAATAGGGATTTAATTAAATGATACATAATATGCAATGGAATATGAATGGTTAAATTTGATTGGATTAGGCTAATGTGATTATTTATTTACTGATAATGGCACTCGTAGGTATTAGGTATGCATGATGCTACATTTGTGTGTGCATGCAACATATATTTTATTAAATTCACTATTAGGCGTATGCTTAGCATATCGATTTTCTCTAATGCATAGTTTGTAGATACTTTATATAACCAGCCTTATCATAGTAAAAGCATAGCAATGTAACCATCTAAGTTTGGGTATATGTCCTTTTATTTATTTAAGAATATATAGCTAAGTAGTGGCACTCATGGGTAGCTTGGGGTAGATGAAGTCTAAAGCTTTATAATATATGTACATAGATTATAAAAGTAATCATAATCTATAAACATAAAGATGAATGTATAGAAGCAACTGATATATGCTTACCTGAAAAATGTCAATGATCTGTGTATGTGTGTTGGAATACATGCTTGCATGTGATGATTATACAGTTATACCTTATGATATATATTAATGAGATGAGTTATGGTGGATCTAGAGGACCTTATGATGATGAATGAGTGTTGGAATGATTATAAAAGTGCTTTAGATGCAAGTTAAAATTTTTTATTTTTCTCATGAACAACTGTTATGCTACCAAATTTTTATTAAAATATGACCCATAATTAGTTTGGTAATAAAGACTCATAAGTTGGTTTATACAAGATTAATAAGCATGTTAAACATTCCACATTCACTATAAAAGTGCTTGAATAAGATAATATACAAGGGTAGTTAAGAATGGTTTTAAAAAGATAAGAAAATGGTGTGATGTCTTTTATTCGGATCTGAAAGTAGATCGAATAAGGGGTGTTGCAATAGGGGTCATTATTAAAGTCATTGTCCTGAAGGGTCATTGCTCAAAGTTATTTCCCCAAGGGGTTATCACTCAAGTCATCTCTCAAAGAGGTCATCATTTAGTTGCCTAAAGGGGTCATCACTTAACTCAATAAGTATCTCTAACTTAATTTATTACTTTGATACACACTATTACATAGCACACACTAAAGTGGAGGGCAACTATTAGCACCTAGATTTTTAGCCTATGATAATTACCAGAGATAGGCCCAAGAAATAACATGAAGTATCCAAAACCTTAGTCTACATGTACTAACAAGATAGCTTGTCCGCTCGACTTGTAAGCCTAAGGTCTGTAGTAACTAATAGATAGCTAACCCTAAGAAATCTAGCTTATGGCTCATAAGCTGCTTAAACCTTCAAACCTATAGACTTAATTCCTAAAGTAGTGGTCCATATAGACTTAAATTCAAAATGCTTTTAGAATTCTAATATTTCTAATTAAACTCTAATTCCTCTTCTATTAAGACTTCCTATACAACTTATGACACCCCTTAACCAGATCGATCATTAAACCAAAATGCAAAGTGATACACAACCAATATCTGAAGCGATAGAAAATCATTATAATTAAAAACCTAATTTTGAAACTTAATTTAAAACTTTATAAAACTAGTAAAAATGTGAATTAACAAAAACCATTTTGAAAGGTATACTATTAGGGTCCTCATGTTCAAGATCTAATAGTATAATAGTTTTTCGAGGACATTATCCTAAATAGTAACCTGCAACAAGATGCACTTCTATAATATCCAAACATTTCAACCTAACTCTATGATCCTTCTAATCACTTCAATCATATCATCAAAACACATCAACCCAGCACAATGAAAAAATATTGTGCATGAATATTTTTAATGTTGTACAACATTAAAAATATTCATGCACACTTTACTTATGTTTACAAACTTGATTAAAAGAGTTTACATTGTCTAAGCCCTATCCTTTTATACATATATGAGTGCCCCTTAATTTGAACATCGCATAATAAACAAAAGAACTACAAAATACTAAAAGATATCTTCACTTGATCTACTCTTCCAATATTAAGGCTTTAGCTTTAAATAATTCTTTCATCTACGTATCGCAAATAACGATGCACTAAGCAATATGCTTAGTGGTGTAATCAATTTACTATACTTCCATATGCTTTCATGCATTCATACATTTATACATCCTTGCATTCATACATTGGCATCCCATACAAGATAAGCATAAGCATTTATGACATATAGAAAACATTATATACATATAAACTTAATATACATCATTATAATCATGATCACAATACACATGTATGCTTTATCATTTAGTTAATCTCTCATGCATAATAATATCATGCATTACTTGATTGACAATATAATCCATAGCATGTCAACATCATATATGTGTATGTGTATTACATTCAATATAATAAACCTCATTATATCATCAATTAATTACATAATCATAAATCATTAATCTTATTGTTATTAAGCTTTATTATTCAATCATTTACTTTACTTTTCCCATACATAAAAGACAACTACCCGAAATTGGATAATGAGACTCTTTAACCACATAAGTTGTATATATGTGTAATGGCCCCTAAAGACCTCCATAGCTACTGCACCAGCCTAGGTATGTGTAATGGCTCTTTTAAACCTCTACAGTTGCTACACCAGCCTAGTGGTATATAGTGGCCTCTCTGGACCTATTTGATTTTTGTACTAGCCTAAATATGTGATAATATTTGAATTTGTGTGTAGTAGCCCACTTAAACTTATACAACTACTACTCTAGCCTAGATGTGTGTAGTGGCTTTGTGGACCTATATGGCTACTGCACTAGCCTGAGTTATGTGCAGTGGCTCTACAAACCCCTACGTCTATTACACTAGTCTAGAGGCACTAAGGTACTCTAGTAGCTGCTATCTACCCTAGTTGACTAGCCAACCAATCTAATCTAGGTTATTTAAACATATAGGCCAATCACTATATTTGTTTATGTTTCTCCGTTATAAGTAATTTAAAGTAAGTTTTAGTCATTACTTGGTCAACATATGATCTCGAGGAATATGAAATGATCTTAGATCAATAGTTCTCAATTAAGCATTATTTATGCTTTATGTGTCCATATGCCATATTATATCTATAACCATATTGTCCATCATATTTGATATCATCATCTCATACACATATTAGCTTTATCAAGGCATTCTCATATCTCAAATCTTTTTGCCATGCCATCATCTTTCTTGACCATATGTTTAATCATACATACCCATACATGTATTACATGTAGCAACACTTACTTCTTCCATAGCTTACCATATAGCCACCACATATCTCTCATGGCATAATACTTATACCCAAATTATTTTAGCTCATGTGACCATTTTAAAAGCATAAACCATTATTTTATGGTCATACCTCAAATCGCATACATCATTAGCAAATTACTTTACATGTTATTCAAGCACTATCACACATAGCACATATGCTATCATATCCATGTACACTATGTTTGCATAGCCAATCACATACCATAACTTAATTCCATATAGCACAATTCATTATTCAAACATGTTCAAACTATCATGTTATACCTTAATAATGATTATGTTAACACCAATGCATAACCTAAACATTCACCAAACTTCACGTAACTAAGTCACATAATACTTCACAAATTGCACAACTATTAAAACATACTTTAAGCCATATTTGTAAGTCATTCCTTTATGTTTCATGCCGTATATGATTTAGTCACATTCTTATTATTTAGCACATCTTGATTTCTTTATGTATAACACATACATAATTACTAATTACATACTCAATTAATACCATATCACTCTTATTACCACTATTCACACCATAATCACATGCAACATAAGCACAATGGGGAAAATTTTGGCTATAAAATAACACCTAATCAAACTAGCCATTAATTCAAGCCTAACTCAAACATCATGCAACATCATACCTTTGTTACTCTAACCAACTTCACTACAACATCATAACACACATACATGGCCAAATTAGCATTAACACATCAATATAGCTTTACATAGGCCATTCAACCAACACAAAAATTATCCTCTAATTTACTAATCTCTCAACATACACATTTAATTTCACACACATACAACATTATATACCATTAGAAGGCACTCATTAGCACAATTCACCAGATTCCATCATTTACATACATTAACATACACATACACATACACATTAGGGTTTTTCACACACATTATATTATAAATTGATTACACATGCCAATGGATCTAAATACACTATAATTGTTTCCCTAGATCTTCTTCTTGCCTTTATCTTTCATTTGCTTCACTTTTTTTAAATCATATTATAGGAACAAAACTCAAAAATCCATATAAATTTATATGTGCATGTAAACTCAAAAACAACTTTATAAATGTGTTCTTAGGCACTTGAGGGACCTTAGAAAAATATAAAAACCTATGAAAATTCACCACATCAATTTTGGGTCACTGTTCACCTCGTACTCCATATACAAAAATCTTACTCCTTAACATTATTTTCCTGCAATTAGAGGTGTGATAAAGCTTTGAAGGTTAAGAATGGTTGATCAGAGGTATGATTGAGGCATTAGATTGAGAGAAGAAAAAAATAAAAAAATGTAGATTTAGCATGAGAGAAACTGCTAAGTATGAGTGGAGAAGGGAGAAAAAACCATTCCACTTTTGACAAGATATAAAGACTTTGACCCCCTCTTATATAGGGTCTTCTAATCCAAGGGTCATTAATTCTTCTCCTCATCCAATGGCTTTCAACAATCCATCCCATTTTCATTCTTTTTAATAGTTTCTTTCTCTTATTTTAGACCTCAAACAATTTTAATACACCGATAAAACCTCTTAAAACGTGAACCAAAAGCCTAAAAAAAAACCCATGCTCTAAAACTAAGAAAAATCGAGTAAAATTGATATTTTTATCTTTACCTGATTTTTATAAAATACTTTCCAATGTTTAAAAATTTCAATTCTAATACCAATAGACTATTTGGAATATTTGAGTATTAGGTTGTATCAATCCTGAGTTAATTTGCGAAAAAATGAAATATTTTACATCTCAGTTAAAACTAAGTTACTATTCACATAACACTGCCATAAAATCTTTACTCTTGTTTTTATCCATCGTAATAACTTTTTTTGATTCTAAATTTTGCCCAAAATTATACTATCATTAATACTTTCATTCAGTCACATTAGTGTAACCCGGTTATTGAGATCAATATTCATGTCTTGGGAAGTATTATTCGTAACATCGAGATTTTTAGGCATTTCATTTGCTCCCCTCTTAAAAGAAGTTTTTTCCTCAAAATTAGTTAGTTCAAATAGATGTGGATACTATTCTCTCATTTGAGCTTTGCTTTCCTAGGTTGCCTTTTTCATGTTATGATGTCTCCATAATACCTTCACTAAAGGCACTATCTTATTCGACAACCCTTTCACCTCTCAAGCTAAGATTTTTACTGGCTCTTCTTTATATGAAAGATCATGTTATATCTTTACTTCTTCCACTAATAAAACATGTGAAAGATCTAATTTGTATCTTTAAAGCATCAAAACATGAAACACATCATGAATCTATTATAGCTCTAGAGGCAAAGCTAATCTATAGGCTAATGGTCCCACACACTCAGTTATCTCGTATAGGCTAATGAATCTCAGACTCAACTCATCCTTTTTACCAAACCTCAAAACCTTCTCTCAAGGAGATACCTTAAGAAACATGTTATCCCCCACTTCATACTAGATATCATTTTTCTTTAAGTTCACATAAGACTGCTGCCTATCTGATGCTGCCTTTAGCCTATCTCTAATGATCTTCACTTTTCTCCTACATCTTTTATCAGATCTGATCCCATAAGCTTATTCTCACTTAACTCACTCTAATATAAAGGAGTTTTGTATCTTCTTCCATATAAAGCTTCATAAGGATCCATGCTTGGACTCGCTAGATAACTATTATTGTATGTAAACTCTACCAAGGAAAGATAACAATCCTAACTTCTTTTGAACTCAAAAGCACAACTTCTCAATATGTCTTCAAGCACCTATAAAACATATTTTAACTTAAGCATCACATATAACTTGGTATCAAAATTACTTAAGTGCAAAAATTACTTGAATGACTCTTTCTAACTAATCATCCATCTACAAATAAAATGTCGTACTAAAACTTAATCGAGTGCCCAAGGCATTATAATGCTTCTTCTAAAACCTCAATGTATATCTAGGGTCTTGATCCAATATGATAGAAGGTGGCACTCTATACAATCTCACTATCTCATTAACGTATAGCTATGTAAGCTTCTCTAAATAAAAATCCATCT
>CANXYI011153111.1:0-12347 GCA_948208565.1 Hura crepitans | reverse complement strand
ATTTTTGTGAATATTGAGTACAAGATAATAAATTTTTATCTTAAATAATGTTAATGGATGCAAAAGAAAGTAAAAAAAAGAAGAAGGGAAAACTAAGAATACAAAGAAAATACAAAAATAGAAAGTATGTAAGAATTTGGTTTCTCTAAGTAAAAAGACCAAATCTGCCATAATATACATCTGATTAACCCTAAAATTTGCAAAGAGGTTTAGATTAGTGCAAGAAAGGTGCTAGTAAAATTTAAACACATTTGGCTAAGTATATTGAAATTTCTAAAATCTTGATGCAAATGAAATTTTCACTAAAAAGCAAATGCAACGAGTTCAAATTCTACTCAAATTTAATAAGTAAGCTTAGGATAACCTTAGAAATGTGATAATAAAATTTGGTATCGATTTAAATTCTCTTTCAAAAATTCAAAAGTTTTAACTGAAAACTAATTTCTAGTTGTAAACTATGTTTAGGCAATAATTTAATGCTTAAATTTGACCTCCAAAAACCAAATTGAATATATAATACAATATGTATCACCTAACAAAGTTTACACACCAGAAGCCAAAGAACTAATGAAATCTGATTTATAGGCAGAATAAAAACTTTGAGTTTTTTTTTTCTTTTTACTTTTTTTTTCAATTTTTTCGAAATAATTATATTCCAGCAATAGAAAAAACCTTAATTAAACCAAAAAAAAATGAAACAATAAAATCATGACTGAATCAAATATGCTCAAATTCGGCCTAACAAATCTAATTGTTGTTCTATTCGTTCTAGGCAGTAAATAAATACTCAAATTATGATTTTAAACTTATGGATAAATATTTAATTACCTCAAACCTGGCTATGATACCAAATGATGCAAAACCCTAAGATCAAACTTGATAATGTAATTTATGCAACTAGGCTTTATAACCAATTTAGAAAGCAATTGAACAAATTGAGATCTAATGCCTCTAAATTCAATTAATGAATTAGTAATACCATATATAAAAATCCTAAACCTTTAATTAAACTAAGTTAATTAACAATTTAAAGACAAAAAAATTAAAAAAAAAATCACCATAAAGTAAATACCTTGATAAGATAACAATTCTTGACAAAAACACAAGAAAAATCCACCCTTTCAATTTAAAACTTACCAATTGAGAAGGTTTGCCTTCTATAAGCAACATTTAAAGCTTATACAAGATTTTTGTTCTATTTAAGCTATCCTATAAAGTTAATTCCTTAATAAACCACCTTAATATGATAAGTTTCTAGAATAAATAACCCATTGGCTGAAATTTTACATAGATATTAAGTTATTAGGCTTGTTTTAAGCGTAGCCTAACATATTTATCTTCATGTTTCATCTTTGGCTCAATTCACACAAGCATGAATTCTTGGTCTAATCTGGAACCTTTATAATAAGCATAATCAAAATTCTTCAAGGTCCAAATGCATTTGAGCAACCAATATGATCCATTTGAATACACATGCATCTCACATGATTGATAACACATGCATGGCATATGACTTATAGCATATAGTTGGCATATGATAGGCACATGTCTTGCACATAACTTGTTGACTTCTTGACCTTGACTTGTTGACTTTTATCCTAAAATTCCAAAAAGGAAACTTTTAACCTAATAGTGTGAACTATGTCCTAAATTAGGTAGTTACACCAAATGATAACTAAAAATGTCCAAAAAACCAAAAAAGGAAACTTTTTGTTTTAGGCTCATTTATACCCAAACTAATTATAGGAATATGATCTAGGCCTCTTGAGAAAGTCCAAACACAAAAGACAGATGGACTAATTGAGGAGGCCCATTTGAGCTTATTTCACAGATTGAATTGTAAGTTCTTGAAACTTAATTTGGTCTTATACAAATCTGCCTATAAAGTTTGCATAAGCCTTCTTGAGTTTCTTAGCTATGCTTCTTGTAATTGGTCCACTTAGAATACTCAACTTGTCCTTTGATTGTGCTTCTTTAGCTTGGCTTTGTATGCATACATCATTCCCTCATTCCTTAAAAAGACTTGTCCTCGAATCTAATTCCAAATCATAAGGACAAAAGTTAGAAATATTAAAGGTAGCAGAAACACCATACTCACCAGGTAAGTTAATCTTGTAGGCATTATTGTTGATCTTTTCCAATACCTGGAAAGGACCATCTCCACGAGTATTAAGCTATGACTTCCTTTGTTGAGGAAATCTTTCCCCATATCGAATCTCTAGGCTCAAATGTGACCAATTTTTACCCTTTATTAGTATTTTGAGCATAGGATTCATTCCTCTTCTCGATGTATTGACATACTTTCTCATGTATTCTTTTAACCATTTTTGCCTTCTTTTCTCTATCTAAGCCAGCAAGCTCATGCAAAGGTAAAGGTAAGAAATCTAAAATAGTTAATGGATTGAAACCATACATAATTTCAAAAGGTGAAAATCTGGTAGAACTATGCACACTATGATTATATGCAAATTCAACAAATGGCAAACATTCTTCTTAAGTTTTCAAATTCTTACCCATTACAGCATGTAACAAAGAACCTAAAGTTCTATTGACCACTTCAGTTTGTCCATTTGTTTGTGGATGACAAGTTATAGAATATAATAATTTAGTTCTTAACTTACCACACAACACTTTCTAAAAGTGGCTTAAGAACTTAACATCTTTATCAGAAACAATTGTTCTAGGGATGCCATACAACCTAACAACTTCCCTAAAGAACAAATCAATTATATTTATTGCATCATCTATTTTATGGCATGCAATGAAATGTGTAATTTTACTAAATCTGTCCATAACAACAAATATATTATCCCTCCTCCTTTTTTTCTTAGGTAATCCTAACACAAAATCCATAAAAATATCAACCCAAGGCGTAGTAAGAATTGGTAAAGGGGTATACAAACCATGATGTAAGACCTTAGACTTAGCTTGTTTATATGTAATACATCTAGAATATATTCTTTCTATGTCTCTATGCATATATGGCTAAAAAAAACGTTCATGCAATATATCTAAAGTCTTATTAACACCAAAATTACCCATTAGACCACAACCATAGGCCTCTCTAACAAGCAATTCATGCAAGGAGCAAATAGGTGCACATAACTTACCTTCTTTAAATAAATAACCATTATACACCCTTTTCACATGCATTAAACATATTTGTAAAATTAGAATCAATAGTATACATATCTTTAATTTGCTTAAAGCCTAATAATATAGAATTAAGAGTAGTGATTAAGGCATACCTTCTTGACAATGTATCATTTATTGTATTTTCCTTACCTTGCTTGTATTGTATGACATAAAAGAAAGTCTCAATGAATTCTACCCACTTACCATGTCATTTGATCTACTTTCCTTGTCCTTTCAAATGCTTCAAAGATTTATGATCTGTATACATCACGAACTCCTTTAGATACAAGTAATGTTGCCAAACTTCTAAAGCTCTTGTCAATGCATAGAGCTCCTTATCATTAGTAGAATAATTTAATTGAGCTCCACTAAGCTTCTCACTAAAGTATGCTATAAGATGTTTGTCCTACATCAAAATTGTACCAATACCAATACTAGAAGCATTACATTTAATTTCGAAAGCTTTATTAAAGTCAAGTAAGTTTAAAATAAGTGCAAAATAAAGTTGATCTTATAAAGTTTGAAAAACCCTTTCCTGACTATCTCCCTATTTATGCCCTCTTTCCTTTCTAACTACTTCAGTTAAAGGGGCCACAATAGTGTTAAAATCTTTAACAAAATGGCTATAAAAGCGAGCAAGTCCATGAAAACTCTTAACTTCAGACACAGTTTTTGGCCTTGGCCATTCTTGGACTTAAAGAAGGGTTATATTTAAATGAATTCCTTATTATACCCTTTTGTTTGAGTTATCTCTCCATTGTTTTTAAGCCTTGCAACTATTGATGTTGTTTTCTATAATAGTATGAAGGAACAAATCTTCTCCTCATTAATGCCTTCATATCATCCCATGTTGTAATATGTCTTTCCATGTATTGCTTTCTATTTTGCACTAACTAATCCCACCAAACTAAAGCATAGTCAGTAAATTTAATAGTAACAAGTTTTACCTTTTTGTCTTCAGAATAGTATGGCATTCAAATATCAACTCTATTTGTCTCTCCCACTCTAAGTACCCATCAGTATCATTCATCCCTTTGAAAGGTAGAATTTTCATATTGATCGAGCTTAAGTTATTTTCTCTTTAATTGTCACCTCTATATCCACCTTGAAGTGAATACCATTTTGACTTGGATAATAGATTCTAGACATTTTACATGAAGTGTTTGTAAGAAAGAAAAATGTGAGTAATAAAAACTTACAACACTCCTTCATGTGTTTATTCTCAAAGAGGTTTAGTCACTCATGTTTCACTTAAATTTAAGCTTTTACCCTCTTTTTAATCTCGCACTCACTTGTATTTTACCTCTCAAGGATCCTCCATGTGTTTTTACTTTAGAACCAAGTCCTCATATCAAAGCAAATATAAGCAACAATTAGAATTAGCAAGGAAATAACCTAACAAAGATAAAATGCATGAAACAACACTAGAAGAAAAATGAAAAGCAAGAATTTGAATTAACACATAAGAAGTAAAAAGTGTGTTTGCTAATATTTGTGAATATTGAGTAAAAATAGCAAATTTGCATCTCAAATAATGTTAATAGATGCAAAAGAAAGTAAAATAAGAAGGGAAAACTAAGAATAGAAAGAAAATACAAAAATAGAAAGTATGTAAGAATTCGGTTTCTCCAAATAAAAGACCAAATCTGCCACAATACACGTTTGATTAACCCTGAAATTTACAACAAGGTTTAGATTAGTGCAAGAAAGGTGCTAGTAAAATTTGAACATGTTTAGCTACGTATAATGAAATTTCTAAAATCTAGATAGAAATGCAGATTTTACTATAAAGCAAATGCAATGAGCTCAGGTTCTTCTCAAATTTAATAGTTAAACTTAGAATAACCTAGAAAGTTGATAATAAAATTTGGCATCAATAGAAGTGTATTTCAAAAATTCCAAAGTTTTAACTTAAAACCAATTTCTAGTTGTAAACTATGTTCGAGCTAGAATTTAATGCTCAAATTTGACCACCAGAAACCAAATTGAATATGTAATACAACATATATCACCCAACCACGTTTACACACTAAAAGCCAAAGAATTAATGAAATCCAATTTGTAGGTAGAATAAAAACTCTATGAATTTTGCTTTTCTTTTTTATTTTTTTCAACTGTTAAATAAAAAAATAAAGTAATAAAAATCATGATTGAATCAAATATGCTCAAATTCAACTTAGCATACCCAATTATTTTTCTATTCATTTTAGGCAACAAATAAATAGTCTAAATATGATTTTAAACTTATAGATAAATATTCAATTACCTAAACCTGGATCTAATACCAAATGATGTGAAACCCCAAGATCAAACTTGATAATATAATCCATGTAACTAGGCTTTAAAACTAATTTAAAAAGTAATTAAACAAATTGAGATCTAATGCCTCTAAATTTAATTAATGAATTAGCAATACTAGATATAATAATCCCAAACCTCTAGTTAAACTAGGCTAATTAGTAATTTAGAGACAAAGAAATCAAGAAAGAATCGCCACAAAGTAATTACCTTGAAAAGATAACAATTCTTAACAAAAACACAAGAGAAACCCACCCTTGTAATTTAATAAAAACTCACCAATTGAATGGTAACTTTATTCAACTGTCTATAATCAATGAACAATCTCAAGGAACCATCTTTCTTTTTAACAAACAAAATAAATACTCCTTATGGAGATACACTTAGTCTAATGAAACCCTTATCTAACAACTCTTACAATTGACCCTTTTGTTACTTTAGCTCTACAGGAGCCATCCTATAAGGATTTATAGATACTGGTGTTATGCTAGGTCACACATCAATCCTAAGTTCAGACTCCTATTCTAGTGGCAAACTCGATAGCTTTTTAGGGAAAACATCCTCAAACTTTGATACTACTAGTATCTTGCTTTCTTTTGACTCTATCTTCTGATGTCAATCACATAGGCCAAATAAACTTGGCAACCTTTTTTTATCAATCTTCTTGCCATTACTATTGATATCACATTGGACATAAAGTCCAATATTTCCCTCATAACTATAACTTCTGTCCCATCACTAGCTTTAAGTGTGATCCACTTCTTTCTATAGTCTATCATAGCATGATACTTGGACAATTAATCCATGCCTAAGATCAAGTCAAACTCATTAAAAGGCAACTCAATAAGGTCAACTGGAAACTCATATCCTTGTACTAACAAGGGACAATCTTTATACACTTTATCAATAATGACATACTGGCCTATTGGGTTACTAACCATAATCTCAATGTCAAGCTTCTCTGATACTAACCCCTGATCTAGTGCTCGTGCAATGCAGATGTAAAAATGTGTAAAACCCAGATTTATACGTGCTAAAGCAGGTAAATCAAAGAGTTGAAAAGTACCTGCTATCACATCCGTTGAATTAGCTTCTTTGCTAGTTCAATGGCATATTGCCTTACTGGTGCTCTGCTTTCTAACTTATCCCTCTAGTTACCCCTAGCTCAATCTCATATATCCTTCTTATCTCTCTTTTGAGCCATATCTACTAGTTTTATTGGACAATCTCTATATATATGGCCCTTGGAGCCATATCCCTAACATACTCATGACATGGTCTTTTAACATGTGCCTCCATGTCTCTTGCCACAATGCTCACAATAAGGTGGTGGTGCACTTCTACTTGTAGAGTTTAGGGTACATGTGGTCTGAGTCTATTGCTTGGATTAAACTTATGATCCTTAACCTTACTTCTATGTCTAGTCCTATTTTTGACTCGGCTATTACTTAGACTGATCACCCTTTTATTTCTTATCCACTATAGAGGCTGAACTAGCTTACCCTTGCCTAAAGGAACTCTTTCTCTAGAAATTATCTCTTTTCTCCCTTAAGTTCTGAATCTCTTCCACTATGTAGCAAGCTGCAACTAAGGCTAAAAAATTCCATATCTTCATAGAATCTAGTTAAAGTATAATATCAAGGTTAAGTCCCTCCTCGAATCGTTTGTATCAATCTTTTGTGTTAAAACCATCTTCTTAACATACTAGCTAAGCTTGGCAAAGTATTTCGCATATTCAGATATAGACCTCTATCTCTGTCACTATCTCAAGGTCACAAACTCTTGCCTCTTCTAGTCTAGGTAATGCTCAGTTATGTACTTTTTCTCGAACTCTTTAAACAAAAACTCCTAAGACAAGTCTTCATCTGCCTTATGTTTTGTAACAGTCTCTCACCACTTGAAGGCCTCATTTGCCAAAAGAGACGTTACACAAACCACATACTCATTGAGAGTACACCTTAACTGCTGCATATTCCTTATGGTTCTGTCTAACCAATATTTTACCTTATGAGATCCATCAAACTCCTTAACCTTGAAGTCCTCATCACTATTCTTCTTAAGCCTCTTAAGATATGATTTCTAAAAAGCCTGAGGTACTTGCTAAACTGGTAGAGGTGGAGCAAGATTGACTGTAGCAATAGCAATAATAGCAATCATTGCCTAACTAATTCCATCATCTACTCTAACCAAGTAAGCTAAACTTGTGGTCCCTAATCTGCATGCCCAACATCACTTGAAGAAATTATTTCGGCTTTGGTAACCCCCTGATTTATTATAATTAGAGCATGGCTCTCGACTTTGTAACACCTCTTATCCTGATCCATTTTAGTCTGGGTAAGAGATGCCAGTTCCCAGCAGGTCACCCATCTTAATACTACTCTCAACTATAACTCATTTAACTCGATAAGAAATGGTATTATATTTAATAATCATCTAATATATTTTTTGGTTCTAGATTCAATTAGACTTATTACAACAAAGCCTCATGTCCATCTATTTATGTTTAGGAATATAGATCTGATGGCCTTGTTATACTGTTATGCATGTAAAATGCTAAAAATAACAATCATTGCACATTCAGCATGTAAACAATACTTGTGATAGACTCATCTTACTGGTGGCTTTTATAAGCTATTTTTGTTGATGCTAGGACTCGATCTACCGCTCACCTTAATCGATAACCTACGCATTAGCAAAAAAGCTAATGTGCTGAGCATAATTGCTCAATGGTGAATTCCAATACTATGGAAATTAAATTTTTAAATTTCAGTAAATAATAGCCATTAGTATCAGTTTACTCTAACCACATCGTTATTTCCCTATATATTTTTAAATGTTTTACCTATAACACTCCCATGTTTATTTTGTTCATAATTTTGCTGTCTCACCCCAAGTTACCTTTATCATGGGTAGTGGTTAGGTGTTATTGTCTCTTATGCTCATTTTTAACTACGTGTCCGGTGATAATTTAACATATTTTCATTGTGTCTTACTTTACAATATTCTCTAAGAATACACTCGCATCTTTCCTTAATACATTCTCGTAGTCTCTATTTATTCCTCTTGCTTCACTATTTTCGACTGATCATTTTATCTTTAACTAACTTATACTTATTTATAATTAATTAAGTTCATTCATAGATATATTTCTTAAGAAACTTACGTCAAATGCTTTATCATGGTATGTACTGAGTGGTATTTATGCATCAATAATTTTTTGCTACTATTTGATTAGTTCATTTTAACAATTATTTCAATTCATCTCTTACTTTACTTTTTTTCCTTTCTCTTTCTTTTACTTCTCATTTCCCAAATTCAAATATTTTAATATCTTTAATGGTCTATTAGTCATTTTCATTTAGTTATTCTTTATTCAGCCCATATTTGGAAGACATACTCTCAACACTAGATATCGGGATCCATCATATACAGTGGTCCACATTTTGGATCTCGATGTCTATACACACTATCCATCTAATAACAGGGATCAGTTCACAAGAACCTCCTAATATTGGAGTGGCAAATGGCAATGATCAATCTTAATGGACCTTCTAACATCTGTAGGGATAGCAGGGATCAGCCCCGTGGGAGCTCTTAATATCCTAATCATCATGTCATCTTAGGTAGATAGCAAGGATCAGCCCTATGGGACTTCATAATATCCATAGGTAAATTGGGTAGCAGGGTCAGCCCATATGGACCTCTTAATACCCGAGTGTGCAAGGTTCACTAACAGAACCTCGATGGCTACACCTATCATATCATACAAATAGGCAATGGCTCGCATCAACCAAAGCCCCTAGCAACTACTAATTTCCTAGTTGATCGGTCAACCTATCTAATATATTATCCAACTAATATGGGCTAGTATCTATCTCAATTTCATTGTTTTCCAAGCATTTCTAGTACATTTAATTTAGCCCAACATATTATTTCATCATCATAACATTTCATATTTTATATTTAAACTTATGGTATAATCTTTCAAGTTCATCATAAATATCCCTTTTATATCAATTTCTTGTCTTATTCTTATTATTCGTAACGTCCCTTATCATTATGACTCATCATTCATCTTTCATGAATAGGAGTATCCTTCGATTAACCTTTATTTATTATCCTTCATAGGATTAACATTATTTATCGAATACTCAACATTTCAATATAAACTTTTAATATATCCTTAATGTGCTTAATTCCTTAATAACTTATTTTTATAAATATTCCTTTATCCTTTATGCTTAAATAAATATTTGTTTTATAGTCTTTAATTATCTATAATATAATCAATATTTTTACGTTTTCTTGTCATTAATTAAGAATTAGAATTTATAATAATTATATATGTATATATACTTTATCTTATTAAACCATTTATCTTCTCTCTCATTAAAATTTATTTCCTTTAATTTCATGTTAAAAAGATCGTTCATCTATCTTTTTCTGGATTCAAATTCAAATTACTTTTTATTTTGGTCATTGTATTTTTTTCTCTTTCTTAGGCATAAGGAATATATTCTATTATTCTCATTTTAATTAGTTACTCACCTCATTTAAAATAATTAATATAAGTTAATTATGTCATATAATTAATTTTATAAGTTCTCATCATCTCTATTTGATTGAGTAGAAATCAATTGATTTGTAATGATGCTTAAGCAAACATTATATCTCTATACATTTATCATAATTTGGCTAAATCATATTTAAATCCTATATGTCTCTATACTTCATAATTTCACTTATCTCTTACTTAAAGTTATAATTCTTTAATTATGTATGTATGATGGATTCAATTCTATTTTTATTTAATTAACTCCTTTAATTCCTCATTCGTTCATCTCCTCATATTATAAATTCTTCCTTACACTTTTGCATAATCAATTAGTCACTTATAATTATTTATATATGTATTATTCACATAAACTTACTTATTTTGTTGTAAATAATTCATTTCTCTTTTTAATTATGGTTTATATATGTTTACCATGTTAGCTTAAATATATTTACATATATTTCAAATGCTCATATATCTAAGTCTTAGATATTTATTTCAATTATTTATTTCCCTACATCAAATTCTTTATCTACCATTATAATTTAATAACATTTAATTAACTATAAAATAACTAATTTTACTTAATATCAATTTTAGCCATATTTACTTTCTTGTCCTAATTATCCTATTTTAATGTTTTATCTACTCCAACATAATTTCTTCAAGTCCTAATTATGCTTTCAAACTCTAAATCTTACTATTTTTAAATTTTCAAACCAAGCTAACAATATTCATTATACACTAAACTCCTCAAAATTCCATAGTTAATGTCAATTCATGCTGTAACACCCCCCTACCCATTTCTATCTAAACAGTCAAGGTGTGCTACTTCCTGCTAATATCACCCATCCTAGGATTTCCCCAAGGGCCTTTCATTTAACTTCTACCCAAGTTTGACCAACTTTGACCAAACATGCCCTTACTCCATTTCTGATTATTTATCCTTTTATTTTTTGTCTATTTTAGTCTCTTAAAACTCTTAGTTGATACTATCAGACAATTACAAAAAATCGGGCAGCATAACAGCTACCCGGGTAACTAATCCCAAATAAACCTATAGAAAAGAACACTTTTAAATTTCTTTTTCAATCAACTCCCACTTCTGGACCCTCTGGTTCTCCAAATCACAATTAATCATCATCATCGTACTTATTGTACAACCACAGGGTCTTAGACCCATCAGTACACACAGTTATGCATAAATAGATTTATATTAACATGCAAAATAGTACATACGTATCAGTTCAATTGGACAAACACCCAATAACCCATAACAACTCTATATACATGAGTGCAGCTATACAAACTCAAAAAGAAAACAAAAAGGTACCAAGAGACTCGACTGCAGCTACACTGAAGATGATGTCTGATGCTGGTCATTGCTCGCTCTAATACCTGCGCATCAAAACACCGACACGTTGAGTATGAAACTCAATGGTGGAATAAGTCAAACATAATATGTCTTTCATGCATACAAGTAACATGTAGTAATCAACGTTCATCATATTAATCCTAAGTCCTCTAATTCTAGTGTACTTTTAAGTTCTATTATTCAATTATGATTTAGTCCAATTTTATTATTATTAAAGGCCCATGACAAACAGACAACTCTTTAAGACATCGGATAACGGGGCTATCCTATGAAGTGGCCCACTTTTAGGACCTAGGTAGCTGCACCTACCTTGCTCGATAGTAAGGATCTGTCCATAGACCTCTTAATACTAGACTAGCAGATAATAGGGATTAGTCCGTAGACCTCTCAATATCTGCAGAACACATCAATATCACTAAGGGTAGATAGTAGGGATCAGCCCCGTGGGACCTCCTAATATCTATAGAAAAATAAGTGAGTAGTAGCAATCAGCCCAGGTGGATCTCCCAATACCCAATTATGTAGGGTTCATGTCAGAACCTCAGTGGCTGCACCCGTCACAACTAACACACAACAGTAGGCCCCAAAGGACTAAACTACCTAGCAGTTGCTAACTCCCTAGTTGACTGGTCAACCCATCTAGTGGGTGTCTAACTGATGGGTCAATCACTAATTTAGACTTTTAATGTTAGTATTTTTAGTTCTCAAGTCCAGTTTTACCCTTAGGCTACATTTACAGACAAATGACAAACAAAAATTCCATAACTTTGCTAAGGTCACAAAGTTACTATTCATTTGGTCAATTTTTGTAACTGACACTATTCATTTAGTCATTTTGGTATTTTATACCCTACCAATTCCAACCCATATCAAGTTCAATTTTTATCCTTTCCTTTCCATATTCACTCATAAGTAGTACTCATATCACAAAACCCAATTTCATGCGATTATAACATTCATTTCACACTTATACATTTCACTTCC
>CANXYI011152775.1:0-16109 GCA_948208565.1 Hura crepitans | reverse complement strand
AGTAACAATGCTTAATGTAATAACAATTCGTACTAATAAATATAAAAATAGTATGATAATAATAATGATAAAAACAATAATAAATAATAGATAACAACAATTATAGTAAATAGTAATTAAAAGAATAACAACAATAATAAATAAATTACAAATAAATAACAATAACAATGCTATTAATAATAGTAATGATAAATCATGATAATACTAAAATATTAATAGTATTACTACTGTTAAAAATAGATATAAGTTTAAGATTTATTCAAAGATTTAAGATTTTATTTAATTTCAGCCGGACAAATTAGGTGTCAATAGTTGCCTTCTTTTTGCATCATTCTAATGAAATTAGAAGTGTGCAAAAAAAAAAATAAATAAAAGAATAGGGTTTGAAATCATTTCTTCTAATAGGCTCAATCTGAATGGTTTGATTTTTAAGGTAGTATGCCCACCTTCTAGTGGACTCAACTAATAAGGTCTGAAATCCTATGTTATAATAGGCTTAACTTGAATAGTTCGATTTTCAATATGGTAATCACTTTCTAATGGATTCCACCTTCTAATAGTTTCGACTTGAGTGGTTAGATTGTTAGGATAGTGACTAATGAGGTTTGAAATCTTATATTTTAATGGATTTGACCTAACCAGTTCGGTTTTCAAAATGGTAATCCCAAAATTTTAATAGGTTCCACCAAACAGGGTCTGAAATCCTATCTTTTAATAGGCTCAAACTGAATGGTTATATTGTCAAGACGATAATCCCACTTTTTAATGGGTTCTACCAAACAAGGTTTGAAATCCTATCTTTTAATAGGGTAGACTTGAATGGTTAGATTATCAATACGGTAATCCTACCTTCTAGTGGGTTCAACCAGTAGGGTCTGAAATCCTATCTTTTAATGAGTTCAACCTAACAAGTTTGATTTTCAAGATGATAATTCCATATTCTAGCGAGTTCCACCAAATAGGGTTTGAAATCTTATCTTCTAATAGGCTCAACCTGAGTGGTTAGATTGTTAAGATTGTAATTCCCCATTCTAGTGGGTTCCACCAAACAAGGTTTGAAATCTTATCTTCTAATAGGTTTGACCCGAATGGTTAGATTATTAAGACAGTAATCCCACCTTTTAATGGATTCAACCAATAGGGTTTGAAATCTTATCTTTTAATAAGCTTGACCTGAATGGTTTGATTTTAGAAACAATACCCCACTTTTTAGGAAGTTTGACCAATAGGGCTTGAAATCTTATCTTCTAATAAGCTCGACTTAAATTGTTCAATTTTCAAAATAGTACCCTCACTTTCTAGTACATTCGACCAACAATGTTTGAAATCCTATCTTTTAATAGGCTCGATCTGAATGGTTTGATTTTAGAAAAAAACACCCTCATTTTTTAGTAGGTTCAACCAACAGGGTTTGAAATTCTATCTTTTAATAAGTTCGACCTAAATGGTTCGAATTTCAAAATAGTACCCCATACCTTTTAGTGGGTTTGACTAACAGGGTCTAAAATCCTATCTTTTAATAGGCTCAACCAAAGATGTTTGACCTTTAATAAAATGATTCCCACTTCTTAGTGGATTCGACAAGGATGATTCAAATTCTTATCTCCTAATAAGTTCAATAAAAAATAATTGACTTTAAGAATATGATTCTTACCTCTTAGTAGGTTCACCTAGAGTGATTCAAATTTTTATCTCCTAATTAGTTCAACTAAAAAAGCTCGATTTTTAACAAAAAGATTTCCACCTCTTAGTGGATTTATCCAAAATGATTTGAATTCCTATCTCCTAATAGGTTCGATCAAAAGGTTTAACTTTAGAGAAAAGATGCCCACTTCCTAGTTGGTTTAACTAGAATGATTTAAATTCCTATCTCCTAATAGGTTTGATCAAAAGGTTCGACTTTAGAGAAAAGATTCCCACCTCCTAGTAGGTTCAACTAAAATGATTCAAATTCCTACTCCTAATAGGTTTAATCAAAAGGTTTGATGTTAAAGAAAAAGATTTCCACCTTCTAGTAGGTTTGGCTAGAATGATTTGAATTCCTATCTCCTAATAGGTTCGATCAAAAGGTTTAACTTTAGAGAAAAAGATTTCCACCTCCTAGTGGGTTTGAATAGAATGATTTGAATTCTTATATCCTAATAAGGTCGATCAAAAGGTTTAACCTTAGAGAAAAAGATTCTTACCTCCAACTGGGTTTAACCAGAATGATTCGAATTCCTGTCTCCTAATAGGTTCGATCAAAAGGTTTGACTTTAGAGAAAAATGTTCCAACTACCTAGTGGGTTCAACCATTAAAGTTGAAATTTTGAAAGATGTAACTAAATGGTTTGATCTTTCCCATTAAACAATGATTTTGACCATTAGAGTTGAAAGGGTATTTTGTAACTAAAACATATCAATGTTAAAAATGAGTTCCCAGTGAAAAGTGGGCGTAACCATTAAAGTTTAAATTTTAAAAAGATTTCCCCTTTTTTTTCAGAAAAGATTTAAATTCTTATGACATTTTTAAATGGGGTGATTATGAGTGAGTTTGAAACCTTGAAAATGTTATCAAAATTTGAAAAATGTTCTTAGAGTTCTTTCAAAACATGTTTAGGAAGTTATTCAAGAAATAATCATGATTTTACATTGAATGGTTTTTTTACCTATTGCAATTTAGGGTTCTTTTTCAATAGAACAAATTGACCAAATATCCTTAATTTTTAGTGTTAAACCCTTCAATACTAAAGGCTTTTGGGTGTACAAAGGATTAAAATGTTTAATGGGGTCCTACACTAAAAAAGATATTTAAAGGATTAAATGGCCTATCAATATTGACGACCCTTAGGTATGGAGGTGAATCCTTAACGACTACTTTTTTATTAAGAAAGTTGTATGTCTTATGACTTTAATGCAAGAGTGAAATTAACTTGTCTCTCAATTATTGTATATTTTAATCTTAGTATAGCAAAAATGTGTCGATAATATACAGTTTACACTGAACTGATATTGCTATGTTTAAGAATAGGAAAACTAGTGCTATTATGTGTGATGACGAGAATTTTATTTAGATTTAGTTGCATAAGCTTTCATAAATAATCCAGCCTTTCATGTTATTTGCCATTAGGTCATGGTGTGATACAATGCACAGTATATTGAAAACTTTGATAGACTTCAAAAATATCTTCTCTATTGTTTTTTTTTAAAATGGAGTAGTCTTCGAAGGAAAGAGTGGCATGATGCAATGCCTAGTATGCTAACACAAGATGACTTTTTAACATATTTGAAAATTTTTCTTCTTTTCATTTTTTATATAAGAATGAATTAGTCACTGAAGGAAAGAACTATTGGTTATTACATAATTAACACTAAACCATTTTCTTGTTTAAACCATTCTTACTAACTCGAGGATTCTAAAAAGGTGAGTTTTTATTTTATTCAAAGCTTTTGGTTAACAAAGGCTAACAAATACTTGATTTTAAAGGAGGACAATGGTCTGTCTTGAAAGGGAAGTGGTTAGGTAAAAGATGTGAAGGATCTTTCTATTTTTCACTAATTTAGTTATCATCCCTTAAGTATGCCCCTTTGTTGGCCTGCTGAATAATCCTTTACATTTGCCTCTAAGTTGGTTTTGTAAAGCAGACATGCATAGACATGGTTTAAGTTGTAACCATTATTAATGCAATTCTTTTGACTTGCCTTTTTGCTTCTCATTATATGTATCCCAATTTCTCGAATCATTCAAAACAATTTACCAAGTCACGGCCTTACAAACTTATTGCATCACCTGACTCTTTTTGGTACTTTTGGTCTTCGAAATCTTTAATAATCTTGGGTTCTTCCCCTTAACATTCATCATTTTCTTATTTGATAACCCTTAACCTCAGGATTTTATTGCTCCCAAAGAGTTCAGCTCATATAAATTTTTAAGTGCTCTTGTTGCCTTTAACTTTTATTAACATCCTACTTTCTGCAAACTTCCCACAGCTATGTCATCAGGGCCATTTTGCCTGTATGTTAGTAGTAGAAGTACTGCAATGCTTTAATTTTCTTTATCCCTTAAAATTTTTAGCACATACTATGATATCTAACTAGTATTATACAATTCCTCTTAAACACATTTCAGCCAAATATATCAATATGACGTAGAAGAAATTTTCAAAAATTCATGATTCTAATGTCAAACTAGCCGTTTGGCCTTTCTTTCAACAGTTTTGATTTGCCACTGCCTGCTTTCTTCTAAATTAAAGTTGAATTAAAGCTTATCCAAATAAACAATCTTAAGCTCTTTTATATAGAATTTTGAAGGCCAAATGCACTTTAAGTCTAAATAATGCTAAAAAAGGGCTTTCAAGAAAATATAAGGATCAAACATCTTAAATGGTCTAGTTTGTCAAGCTAAAGATCCATATACCGAAGGAAATGTACTCTTAAATTTTTAAAAGAGTGACTCTAGATTTCTAAAGGCCTGATTTCCTTTGACTAGATGTTCAATTCTATAAAGGGGTTATATTGAGTGTTATAAAATGCCTTATTTATTTCAGTCAAATCCAATCTTTAAATTGCTTCAATTTGCTAAAGGCTTAATCTCCTTAGAATTAAGGTATAATTCTAAGGATGAATTATATTGAGCATTGTAAAATGCTCTATTCATTTTAGCTAGCTTTATTATTTGAATGGCTCTAATTTGTCAAAGTTATGATCTATTTGGAATTAAGATGAGGCCTATTCATCTAGTTAAATTTTAAATTGTCATAAGCTTATCTTTTATAATTCCCCTAGATTATAAAGCGGTAATTTAGGCTTCATTTGTTACATCACCAATTGAACTTTCAAAAATATGCTTCATTTGATTAGTCATTATGGTTCTGAGAAGAATTTCATAAAGCATTAATTTTCTTGTCATCCTTTTCAAGCTATTTATTGGAAAAAATCCAACATTACCCCTACTATTTATAGTTTAAATTCTTTTCAGAATAATTTATAATGCAAATTAAAGGAATAATATCCATATCATATTTAAGAACTATATTAATATAATTCCTACAATAAGCAAAAAGGGTTCAACAATAATTTAGAGTAAGATAACTTTGATTTTTTTTTCAAGTTCAGGATATTATTATAGAAAAAATTGTCTATTTGATTTGGGAGAATGAATATATTCAGTTATAATAATAATATTTGAGAAAATTAATAATCATGAATAGGATGTATTTCATTTGTTTTTGTTTGCATTATGGGGTTATGATCCATCTTCTTTAAAGATTCCTTAAAATTTCGTGATATTTCTTGAATGATGCCCTCTTTTTTCAACCTTTATTACTAATTTTCCTTTTTGGAGAAGAATTTGTTGTATTTAAAACTTTCTATTCCTCAACCTTTATTACTAATTTTCCTTTTTGGAGAAGAATTTGTTGTATTTAAAACTTTCTATTCCTCAACCCAAACATTTTTTAGATAGAGGTTGACAAGTTTATCATTTTTTAAGAAGCGCTATGAGTCTTTATTTGAAAGCTTTTCTCATGGGAATGTCATTTATGCTATCACAACTTTTTTTGACCTCCTTGCCTACTTATTGCATTTTTGTTTAGTCACCGGCTTAATGAAGATTTATCAACTTTGTATTTTTTTGTCTCTCTTTCAAGGAGTTTGATTGATCCTCTTATATCTAATTTACCAACATTTGTATCCTTATATCAACCATAACACATTTCTTTGATGATATGCCAAATCACTATTATTAATATAGTTATGTTAGCCTAGGAACATTCTCATTATTGATTGGCCCAGATTTCTCTTATCTGAATAGTATAGATGCTTTCTCTTTATTGATTGGCCTAGCTTTCTCTTATCTGAATAGAACGGGCACATTCTCTTAATTGATATGCCCAACTTTATCTTACTTACTCCTTATTGGTTTCATAATATATACTTTGCATTCTTAAATCAGCATGGGCACAATATCTTTTCTTTTTTTTTGGGCTTAAGCATATATATTTATGCTTAAAGTCAATCAAATAATTCATTTTTCTTTCCTTTCTTTTCTTTTTTCTTTTTGCTTCTTTTTCTTTTTTTTCTTTTTTTTCTTTTATTCTTTTCTTTTTCCTTTTTCTTTTTTTCCTTCATATTCTTCTTTTTATTTTCCTTTATTTTCTTTTTATTTTTTTATTTTTACCCTTTTTTCTTTTTCTTTTTTTGTATCGTATTTTTTTTATCATTAAATGCTTTCATTGATTTTAGTCATCCTTAGTTTTTCTTAGATGGTCTTTTTCAGATGATCCTTTTTCATAGGTCTAAATTTCATGATCCAATGCAACTTGTAAAAATTATACTACACTTTATTCCTGAATTTTTTGACTTATGAACTCATTTATTTCTAACGTATCTAGAGATGAGGATACGATCCCATATAATTTGCATTTCCACATTGCATATTATTATTTCCAATTATCTAGAGTGGACGACAACATTAACATCATTATATGCATCGAATTTCCTTAGTTAGGAATTTAAGGACAATGTCATGAGGTACCTAAACTTGTTTTATTGCCCTTATAAGGTTCTAACTTTTAGCTCATGAGGAATTTGAATATTTTTTTTGCAGATAGGTACTTCCATATCCATACATCCCAATTCAATCTTGTAATATTTTCAAAACATTATTATTACTCCTGAGCATGTAATCAAATTTTTGGGATGAATGGCCTTAAGGTTATTCAAAATAAATAAATAAAAGAATATGATTAATAATGTGAGAAAGGATGATATTAGACAAATAGGAGATACAAGTGAAAGATATACAACAAAATGGAAGGCAAAACATGTATACTATTAGATTATTATAATTCATTTAAACATGACATAAAATCCATTATGACTACACCTTTAGATATTGGGCAGAGTCCAAGGGAGTTACACTAAAAGTTACTATAAAAAGAAGTAAAACCAAAGAAATTCAATTGCTAATCTTAAACCGCCACCTTTTGGAAAAGTCGATTAGTTTCTATTCAACTTCTTTTAAAGTTTGATGCGTGACAATAAATCTAACTCACTTGGCTTAGATGTTAAGTTATCCCTTTTTGTTTCCATTATGATTGGGCTAGTAACCTTAAATCAAATCTCAATATACCAGATTAGATCAGAGTTTGCATTATCTTGTTAAACTTTGAACATTCTTTAATATAGTGGCCTAGAGCCTCGACGTGATATGAGCAATTGGCATTTAAATCATACCAAGTTGGGAAGGGTGGAACCATGGTTTCAATAGTTTAGGGCAAGCCAGCTATTTCTAGACCAAATAATGAAATAGTTCAGTGTATGTCATGGGGATAGTGTTCCATTACCTTGGCATGCTCCTTTCTTTTTCATTATGGCTATCTTGATAGATAGGTGGATTTGTGCTTCCTATTTTATCAACTATTTGATGAGGATGCATTATTTGACATCATTTTACATTTGGCGTTACTTGCTTTACCTCTATGCTTCCCTTTTTATTATTACATAAAACTCTTTTATTAGCACTTTCTCCTTCACCTTCTTTCCTCTTTCCTTTCTTAAGGTTTTGTTCAATGGATTTCCTTAATAATTCCAAATAATTAAAAATAGTGAGCATGTTAGATGTCATAGGTTCACGAAAGGGCGACCTTAATATACTTACAAAAATTTGAATCATATCAACTTCTATTAATAAGGGGTCACATGTATTTGCCAAGTTTCTCCACCTTTAAACATAATCATTGAAGGACTCTATTTATTTTTTCCTTATCACTTAAATTCCCTTACTTATTAATGCTCTATCTAGATTTTGGTTGAAATGTCTCATAAAAACCTTAACTAGTTCTCTCTACTTTTTGATATTGGTTTTGTCCATTCACATATACCAACTTAGTGTTGAGTTAATTAAAATTTCAGGGAAGAGACGGACTATAAACTCATCATCTTTCATTAGTAGAGCCACCTTGTTATGAAAGTGTATTAAAAGCTTATAAGGACACTTAGACTTATCATATTTTTTGTACTCAAGGATTTCAATTCTAGGTGGAACTATAGTAGTCAAGTCTAAATTCCATAATTAATTATTTTACTGCTTTATTGGTCCTTCCTCCGTATGGCTATTGATAGACTCATCATTTTGACTTACTTCAACTAACAAAAGCAAGTCAAAAAGCTTGATCAGGCATTTGGTTATGGGAAACATAGAAGAAGTTTTAGGTTTTGTTGGAGGGTAGGTAAAGCCTATATTCAAATAGCCTTGGATGAGTGTAGGGTTTGGTGGAACCAAAGATCGTTGGTGGCTTGAGTTTTTCATTTTAAGGACTATCAATATTTCTTTAAGTTGCTCCTTTATTTCTTTAATTTGTTGTCTGACCTCTTCTTGGAATTAGTTTTCTCTACCTTCAGATTTTGGTTGAGTTTCATAAAAATGGTTTAAATGAACATGCCTTTTGGGTGCCATTTTGTTATCCAAAAATTGCTTTCCTCTGTATGCATTTATTTTCTTTAGAAATGAATAAGCATGTTTAGTATCTATAAAATATGCATGAATTGGAAAATGTGATTACATGATTTTTGTTTCTGAAAATTTTTTATAATGGAATGTTGTATTTTCATGCATATGGCAACTTTACATAAAAGTATGGATTTATTTAGAAAAGCTTATCAAAATACTAATGTGTGAAATTGGGAAAAAGGAGAATGGGAGTTTAGTTCTATTATTATTGATGAAGAAACGAAATGAAATATTTTTAATAGTTGATATTAATAGTTTAATAATTTCATTGTATTGCACATCAATATTGACATCAATAATAGAGAAAAAAACTTAATATATTCGAGTCAATACTGACTCTCTTTTATAATTTTTATTTGTACTAAGAGATATGAAAACAAAACAAGATACATAATTAAGGACTATACATGTCAAAATACAATGGAAATCTATTTACATAAGAGTGATTATTAAGGTTTATCATTTTTATAAGACCAGGTAGGCATCTATAGCTTTATTAGATGAGTTTGAGTTCTATTCTATGGGTAGGAAAATATACATAGTGGTTTTAGGTTCTAAACCTTCTATCATTTTGCTATCATCCATACTGGACTAGCAAAGGTTCTATCACATCATTATTGATAGATGGAAGGTTTGGTTGAGAAATTTTCACGGTCTAACACCAGGTTTTGCTTAGCAATGCCCCTATTTCATTCTTATTCTAGGCTAAAAGAAAGGAAATAGGTCAATTTTAACCCGATGTGGCATGTGAGATTGTGTCAATTTAATTTAGAATTTTGAGCCTTTTGTTTAACATTAACTATAATTAATTAATATATATTATACACAACATATAGACCCACAAACAATGTCCCTAGTGGAGTTGCTAACTATAGCTGACCCATTATTAATAGAAAATTAGGAGTCGCCACCAAATAGAGTAAGTATACCAAATAGAGTAAGTATAATTAGACACTTAAATGAATTTGGGTTTGGAAGTATTTGTATGCGTGGGGAAGGTGTTAGACACCCCACTCCATCCTTAATTACATAATGTTACAACATGATATAATTTTATTTATTGCTTGAAATTTTATTTATCATTGGTTAATACTAACCATGATTAGTATTAAGTCAATATTGGCTTTTCCTTTAAAAATTTGAAATTGCTGCCCATCAATTCTAAGAATGACATATTTAAAAAATTTTAGAATATATTTTTAAGATTGAATCAATATTAAGTCTATTAATTTATTATCTTTCATAATATCACCCCTCAATTCTAATGGTGATAGGAATATAAGCTATGTTAATTGCAAAACTAATGTTGATTTTAAATAGTTTATTAATTTTATAATATTTTTACAGTAACATTAAATAAAATGTTATATTTTATTGAATCAACATGGAATCTTTAAATTATTTTAACTGATGTTATTGAGATTAATTGACATAAATGAAAAGAAGAATAAAAAAATAAACTAGACACATTAAATATTTACAAAAATATGAAATTATTCACACCAAAAGATAAAATTGCAAATTACGAAAATATTTTTTGTAAGAAAAAAATAGTATTAGACAAATGAATATTCAAAATAAAATGAGATTCATTTAACCAATTATAAAGAAACTTATTTTATTTATTTATTGAATACTTAGCAACTAAGAGCCAAAAAATATTACATACCTTTGATAAATCGTAAAATTTTTAACCTTAATTAAATTGTTAATATGCTTTATTTTATTACACATTTGAAGAGTTAACTTAATTTATTATTATCAAAGTATAAAAATGCTCAAAATTATTAAAATACAATATTTAAGAAATTTCTAAGAATTACTTTTTTTGCACCCTTTCGGATTCAACTTTTATAAAAAAAAAAAAGAAAACAATTATTATAAGTCAAAATTTGAAAAAAAAAACTTATATACTTATCTCAATTAATTTGTGAGATTCATATTCTTTTTTAGTGACTTATGATAAAAATTCAATATTATTTAAAAAAATCATTATATTTTTACTTGAGGTTTAAATTCTTATTATTGAATTTTCACATTATCCTAAATTTTTGGAACTAAAATAATATTCAGGTTATTAAAAGAAATGTTCACTTAGTAATAAAAGGAAATTGGTTTGAAACTTGATTTGTAAGGAAAAAAAATTAAATACAACAATCATGAGGTGAAAAGAAGGAAAAAAAATTTATTACTTGTTTAATAGATAAAATTCAATAACAATAAGTAAAAGGATGATATTTAACCATATAAAATAGTTTCAAATTTTCTTCCTTTTTTTTTCTATTTTTTCTTGAGTCAATTTACCCTTTTGATACTTACTTTATTTTTTATCATTTATATTGATAAATTGACTAGAACACTCTTTCTAGAATATTCTTCCACTCTAAATAGGGAGGGATATAATAGAATTTTCATTTGAAAAAACTAAATATAAAAATTCTTTTTTCTTTCTCTCTTCATTTTCTCCTTTTCTTTTTTTCTCTTTGTCTGACGTTCCCCATCTCTTCTTTTGTTTCATCATTTATTTTCTGTATCATTATTTCTCAATATTTCTTTTTTGTTAACTATTTTTTGATTCTCCAATTTATTTCTTCTGATATTTTTCTCCTCAATTTATAAGTTCATTATTCTAGATTTGATATAATGTCTTGATTGCTTATGCCTAAACTGACTAATCTTCATACCAATATATTAACTTAATAGTTATTCAAGATCATTTTCTCCAGATTTACTAATAGAAGGTTGTAAATGCTTAGATTCTAGGCCTATGATAATAACCAGAAACAAGCTTAAACAACAAGGCAAGGAACCTAGAACCTTGGTTCGCACAGACCATCCTAGTGTAAGGCCGCCTAGACTTAGTGCTATGAGGTCTACACCAACCAATAAAGACCCAGCCTAGAACAATAGAGCCTACAGTCCATGGTTTGCCCAAATAATCCAAAGCCTATGTTTGTATGGACTAAAATAAACTGAGCCCAGAACAAGGCCAATGGCCCATGGCCCGCAAGGGTAAACTAGAGCCCAAGTCCATATGGACTTAGCACCCATAGTTTGCATGAACCTACCATCAAAAAACTTTCAGAAACTTAATACTCTTATTTGGACTTTAACTCCTAATCCTACTAGAACTCTCTCTCTTTTAGATGAGAGAACTGCCCATACAACCTATAAATACCCCTCTCTAAGGTAAGAATTGGGGGGGAATCTAAAGAGGAGGAATTAGAGAATTCTAACCAGCAGTTTCAAGAGTCTAAACACTGACTCCAAAGTAAGATTTGCTTTTCTAGTCCTAAGCCCACACTAAAAATAATATTTCTTTCCAAAATCCTACATCTGCCTTGTTGCTTAAAGCTAATCACAAGGTAAAATCTAAAGCCTCAATTTGTATTCATCTTCATTCATTCCATATATGTTATTTTTGTAACTAAGGATCTCCTAAGATTAATCAACATAAAAGGTGATTCTATATAATCCCTATATTGATCATAGAATTAGGTTAATATTTTAAGCTATTTTTATCGCATTTAATTGTTTTGGAATTGACACCTAAATTGCACGGACTTATCTTAATGCATGATAAAGTCTATACGGACCTATTGTTTGGATGCGTGCATGGTGTGAGGTCTGTCGAACCATTATTCGATAACAGTTTTATGCTCACCTTATGTGCTTTGTTTTAATGATTCTAATGTGTGATATTGATTTGTATTTGTGTTTTTAATATTGCATAATGTTCCATTCCTTAATATGTACGTCATTGTTATTTTGAAACTAATGTGTGGTCCGTATAGACTCCCTTTCACGAGGAGCATAGTCCACATGGATATATGCTTTGAAGATATGTGCTTCATATGTATGCCTAATGGACTCCCTTTCATAAGGAGTATAGTCCGTATGGATATGAGTTTTATGTATGAGTATTCTACCTTTAAGTCCGCTTGGACTCTCTTTCACAAGGAGTGTAGTTCGCATGGACATATATTCTGAAATATCGACCTCATGAATGTTGTTATGATGAATTTCCTTTCTCCTTTATATGATTAGTCTATCATCCTTTTTATTTTTAATCCTTATTTGAGCATAATCCATGAGCATTTACATTTGCATGTAGATTTATCACACATGTTGTTATCATATCATTTGGCACTGTTATTAGATCCTCACGGACCTCTATTTGTGCTGCTAATCATTTTTTTGAGTTGTATAAGAGTGACCATTCTTAATGGATAGGAGGTCTGGACAGACATATTAGCAATGACATGGTGTAGCCCACGTGGACATAGATCGATGGTCATATTGAGTCCGCATGGACTTGCCGATGCAAAAACGGGACCAATTGTCTATTTTTTATTTGTTTACTTGGTTTTGTACCTTTTATTTCTTTTGGTTATTTTAGGTTGTAATAAATAGTTTAATAACTTGTTTTATATGCTAAAAGCCTAACCTCCCATTAATAGTTTTTTACTTAATTAATTGGTGTTTTCTTAATTAAACAGTTTTGAGTTTTCCTTAATAAAAGTCACAAAAAATGTATTTTAACAAAGGCCAATCTCCTAGAGATGGGATTTAGGCAATTACCACCAATTTTTATGGGATTACGGGTAGTTGTCAGGTTAAACAACAACTAATAAATAACTCAATTTATGGATGCTCATTTACACTTATGCTTGTGGTATATTCTGAATGTTGCAACTTATTCTCTATATGAAAATGTGACCTGAATGCTTTAATTAAGAATGCTTGCTTGCACGATACAAGATTGATAAACATTAAAATATAAAGGAAGGTATATTATTAGGGCATAAATAAAATCTAATCCCAAACCCTTCTGGGCAAAGGATTAGTGGTCTTAGTGTAAAGCTAGGTGGCGACTCCAAATACTAACTACCTGGTCCCTGGTAAAATAACGAAAATCTATAGTGGTGAATTGGCTAGGGACTGAGAATTAAATCCGAAAGTGCCCAAATAATATACCATTTAATATTCTAATTTTTATCAGTCCCATGCATTTCATTTCTATATAAATCGTGTCCGTTTCTACCTTAGATGGTGTTACGAACCATGAACCCATTTTTTATTCAAAAATAAGAGATTGATAGCATATCCATCACTCACAAGTTTAGTACCTTCGGGTATATGAAATGGTGAATTAATTGGTTGCTATGATACTTGATTGGAAAGATCCATTAGGAGGGACCCCCATTTGTGGGAATCATAAAGCCTTTTCAAACCAAACCATGAAGCCTATGTAGTTAATCTTAACAACTTTCCCTTAAGTTGCATGACCCTAGAAATCTGCGATTACATTATGATTGCTATATGGACCTATTACTTTTAACCTTATTTAAAGTGGAGCCAAGCCTATTATGCCTTTTATCTAGAATGGACCCAGCCTAATTTCACCTCAAATAAGATTTAAATGTCATGGGCCATTATACTTGCATGCACTTTAAATATGAGCAGTTATTAGGCCTAATTAAACCTATAATCAAACTTATGCATCCCCTAATGATGCTTAGGTAAGCCCACCTAGAAAGAATTGCTAAGACCACGTGTGTGGGAGTAATAAGGTTGGAAGGCTTATTACTTATGTTTATCCTTGTACACCTAATTTGTATCCTTTTTTATCCTTATATAAATAACATTGTATTTGCTTCATGATGTAAACTTTATATCTTTCTTATTTTTATATACCATATGTATCTTATAAACTTTTATATTTCCATCCTAGTACACATGTATTATGAATACGTTCATATTCACACTAGCACATGACACACTAACCATACATCCAGGAGTTCATGCATCTTCTGATCTCACTCATATATTAACTATCCATACCATGCATCCACACATATGCATGCACACGTTACATATCATGCACTCTCTTAGATAACTCATGCATCATAACTAACCTTTTGTTTTGTAGCCATCATTGATACATCTTTAGCTTACCAAGAAAATGAGCAATTATGTCTGGAGATGAATTAGTAACAAGAGCCATGCTAAATGAGATCCTTTAAGATATGGAGAAAAGAATGATGGCCACCATGACCAATGCACTTTCAAGTATATATGCCTAGCAAGATAAAGGCCAACTTCTGCTGCTGATAATGGTAAAAAAGAAACCGCTGACGAAAAAGATGACCGGGTTTTTGACGAAGAAATACCACATGTTAAACCTAATTATGATAGGGTCTCACCACTTAAGTATGATGAAAATGATCCTATTAAATAGTTGAACAAAAAATTAGAAGCCATGAGTCACCTATTGATTGGGGAAAAAGACATCAATTTGAAGCTTGATCACACCATGCCCCAAAAATTCAAAATGCCTAATTTAAGCAAGTTCGACGGTAATTCAGAAACAAGAACTATCACACCCTGACTTTCGGTCTGATTTTTATAAGGATAGAATTAGAATTTAAAGAAATAGTGGGGAATAAAATGGATGTACAAATTATGTAAAGTCGGTTGGTGTGAACTGTAGAGCAAAAAATGATCGAAGGGCAAAATGGTAATTTCATGGAAAGGCTAGGGGCAAAATGGAAAATTCACTATTTATGGTAAAAAAGAGGAGAGAGACATATGGGAGAAATAAGAAAGTGACATGTGGTATAGTAATAATGAGAAAATGTGAGAAAAATGAGGTCCAAGAGCGAGCCCTGGTGAATAGTGCACCTGGGCCGTGAATAGTATCCTCGGGCCAAATAGAGCTAACCCAACCAAAAATTTATATTTATTATAAGATGCATTGTAGTGAAATTTGAAAAGTATTTGAGGTCATATAAGAGGTTAAAATTTAAAAACAAAATCTGAATTTGCAATCTATAACAGACAGTAAATTGCTTAGAGCTGAATGGAAAAATTTAGAAATGTGCTCAAAAAATTCCCAAAGTGGCACTTCTTAATGGTAAAAATTATAAGGAATCTAAAAATCACAGTGTTGGAATTTTCTAAAGATGAGAACTATGAGAAAAAATTAATGGAATAAATTCATGTTAAATGTGTACATATATAAGAAAAATGACAAATAATTATGTAGGGAACATTTTTGGCCATTGGATTAAATAGTAATAAGATTAATCTTAGCAATCGAAATGGAATTAAGTAAGAAGATAAGGAGTAAAGGATTAAATAATATTTTTAAACTAATTACATGTGGAAAAATCCTAACCATCTAAGTGTAAAATGCTACTTTAATTCTTAGCCATCCATCTCATTATAAATACCCAAATAATAATATTTAATTCATTTAGTTTACAGCCAACACTTCCTTAAAACCTCTCATGGATGAAATTTGCCTCAAGAGTTCCCTCCCCCATTTTTTTCATCAAATTACACCAAATAATCACTAAATATTACAACTAAAGGATTATTCTATCAACCTTACTGTGCTAGCTACCTAAAAATACATGGAAAGAGCAAGGAATTAGAGGAAGAAAGGAGATGTTAGGCAAGGATTGAAGGTCATTTTCATGGTGGTAAGTGGTTCTCAACCCAAGTTGATTAAGTGATTTAATTAAGGTAATTAGGTAATAGTTTACAAGTATATAATGAAATCATGTGATTAATGTTATTTTTAATGGCTTTTTCATGAGGAAATTCATTTGTG
>CANXYI011152475.1:0-13905 GCA_948208565.1 Hura crepitans | reverse complement strand
TCTATAAGCAAGAGTACAGGTATTATGAAAATGAATAAGATTGTTTGTTGGCCTCTGATTTTAGAAAGTTAATTGTGAGTAGGTGTCCCTTTTTTGTAATTGTATTAATACTCATCTTTTCCTTGTTTCATTTCATTCTTGCATATCTGCATAAAATTAAAGATTTTTTTTTTTAACCTTTTGATGTTCAAGGAAAATTTATTTTGAGCAGGTGCATGCAAAATCTTTACCTGTTAGAATTTCGATGACATTCTGAATTTTCATTCCACAGATTAATTTAAAACCAAGGGTACCAACTAAAGCTGTTTGTGCAGAGCACCTTGAATTAAGAAAAGAAATACTGAATCTTCTGAATCTTCAGAAACAGGTATGCATATCTTAGAGGTTCAATTTTTAATTTGGTAGACAAGTTATACTCATATGGTTTATATATATATATTGTCTTCAGAATATAGTGCTTCTCAAGAAAGGTAAATGATAGATGTAAATTATTCTTTTTAGCGAAAAGAAATATCCATGTTTGTATATGGGGATGCCAAAATAGTTAAAACTCTTCACATGTCTTTCTTCTGCTTATGGATCAGTTGCAATATAAGGAGGCAGAAGGTTCCTCTTTTCGTGAAAGTTCATATACTGAAATGCCAGGCACGCCTAAGGTCATTAAACTCTCTCCTCTTCAAAACCTCTATTCTGCTTCTGTTTTATTGAGTGGAAAATATAGAACAAGGGATACAATTATTTTCTGCTAGTGATTTGTGACTATTAAATTGTTAACAGCACCCACACCGTGATCTGGATAGAGCATTTATTCCGGATTCGATGAGTTTCGGAGGTAACTTGCTGAGATTTGGTGTTTCCATTTGCTTATTCTGCACTGGATTAGTTTTATGTTCCTGATAGATATTTCAGCGGGGATATCAGGGGAAAGGCCTGGCCGAAGGGACCAGAAACGCAAGGGACCTGGAAGGACATCCGAGGCTCCATCACCAGCTCATAAAAGGCCCCGGAAAATGAAGGCTTCCGATATATGATTATGAAGGTGCGGAAGCAAACGGATTTTCAAGTTGCAATTCCCTCATCTAGATTAGGGCTTAAGCCTGATTCTATGGCCCTGCTATTTTCTGCCACTTTTCGGGTCAATATGGTACATTTGTTCGGGGGTCACGGTGGAATATAATTGAAGATTAATAAACAATTATGTGTAAAATCCTTTTCATCAGTAGGCACCAAGGGCATAGAACATTTTTTTTTTTTTGTAAAAATGGTTTTTCTTTAGAATTAGAAACTTAGGGTTTTCCTACTTTTAATGAACTAAATTTGTTTAGCTTGTGTATGTATCCGATATGAGAATTTAAATTAACAACTTATCTTTGAAGAAAACAAATAAATTGGCTTCACACGCTTACAAGTTACCGCAGACTTGTGGGCATTAATGCATATAATAAAAATTCAAATAATACGGTGGACTTAAGTATTTATTGGTTAAAGTCTGAGAACTGAGATCATCTTTTGAGGCGATGTATTTACATATTTCTTTTCTTTTCAGTTAAACTAAGCTTGGCCTTGGTTTTTGATTTTGCTCAGAAGCTTGGTCTGCCTTTGGTTGTATAATTTTTGAGCAAATCTGCAATCATTGGAACCAAGTTCTTCTAAGCAAATTGATGAATGTAATAATACTCAAGTAGCAATAAAATGAAGTATATGATGACCGTGTTCTTACTCTTTATTAATGAACTGTTGCTCCACGTAAACTCCAGTGTTAGGATCTATAACATTGGCATTTTTCTTCTACGTATCCTCGCCGAATTCCATCAAAAGTATCAATGGTTTTCCCGGATCCATCAAGTACTGATGGTACATGCAGACTTCTGTGATATCGTTAAATAAATTCTAAGTAAATTTGACCCAGAATACCATGATGTACCTCTAATTAATCAGTCCATCTGTTATTTTTAAGTACCACCACCGACTAAAGCTCAAATGATTTTCAGTAACTATGGTTCCAAGTGATAGAACAGAACCCTGTAGTTCCTGAATTTTGGATCACTGCCAAAAATTGTTGCTTCTTCTTCCAAGGCCAGCATTGAGTAAGAAATACTCCAATTATCAAAGAACTTCATATGTAGTATATACATATAAGAAGATGCTTTGAATGAATGAAGAGAAGATTAGTGTGAGAAAATTTTACAGGATTATTTGCCCCGATGCTGCCACCTGAAAACCTTCCATTTAATCCCTTATAATTCTTCTTCTCCATATTATGGTAAGGAGAACTGCTGGAGTTGCTGAGGAGCATAGCACCACTTCAGCAAGAGATTCCCTCAAAAAAAAAAAAAAAATTACCTGACTAGAGTGAAGAGGAGAAAGCCGCATGTCTTGTAGAATCAAAATGCAAATCAGGAAACAATGAGATAAGATAATGTTCTATGAAGTTGAGCTTTCCCTAAATACTTGCGCAACTTTTTCCTAAATTGATCAATGGGATAGTTGTGTTTTTGCCAACTTCTTTTTCCCAATATTTATCCGAAACTTTCCATACATCACAGCCCAAGGCACTGATGTGTAGAGATAAGAACATACTTTGGAATTTTCTAACCAAAGCTTCCGAAATCCTTTCTCTCTATCATCAGGAAATGTTTCTTTGCATTTATCTTTTAGAGCTTCCATGATTTCCTTTGCATCACTTGGTATTGGTTTTGTCAGCAATTGCTGCTATTAGGGAGCCAATTCCTGTTCCTGTTATCAGATCAAAGCAGTCTCCCTTTTTAACCTTCTCTTTTATTTCCTTCTTTAATTTCTATTTAACTTGCTTGTTTTCTGTCTTCTCATTTTTGTTCTCCATATCCTCAATTTCACAGTCCACATACGTTAATCAAAAGCTAAATTATCAATGGATCCATCAATGTTGGTCCTCTATATGTTTTGTTGTTATACAATCTGTACCACTTCCTGCTCTCATTACACATGTTTCTTGGAATTCTAAATCTCAACAGCGGCCTCGCATGTAGCAACTCGTAGCACTGTGCTATGGACAACAGAATCAAAATATGATGGCTATTCACAGCCTGCAGTTGCTCGACATTGAAACAAAATTTGAACAAATGCAATGATGTTATTTTTCATTTTCAACTCAAGATAGTAGAACAAGCATACCTCAAGAGTTGTGTCCCTCGGTTCTTCATCATATCCTTGACGTATTTCCTTAACTGCATCTTCAAATTTTTCCTTCGGCACTCTTTCAATCCCCATTGTCATGGCTGTTGTTGAGCTTGGACTGCTTCTGCATGCTCCTGTGCATTAACCAATTCATTAGTAAAATTTCCAAAAAGGAAGCCTCTCACTAGGTTTTTAATTCTTCTTTCACACTGACACTGATTCGGGGGATATGTAATTTGATGTCCAGATATGAAAGAGCTAAAATTGGCTTGAAGTTTAAAGGAGATAAGGGCGCAGCGTCGACATTTCCACCATCAGCAATCAAATAATTAGACAGAACATCCTCAAAAGACAGGTCTACGTTTCGAGCAGTGAGCTCAAATTTCTGAGCACGAGATTGGGAGCCAGTGACTGCGCTTAGACTCGTGGCTCTTATGGCGTCTTGGTGGTCTTTCTTGCATAGGGTTGGCTAAGTTGCAGTCTGGCAGGTTATTTATACTGTGTTAATCAGACTGTTCCTTATTATAATGTTTGATATATAATTCAATAAAAATAAAAAATAAAAATCGGATCGCGATACGATATGTCCCGCGCATCAATATTATCTTAGATGAAAGTGCGTTATAATTATGCAATTGATTTGACGGTACGCATTGACACACGGAATAAATACTCTTAAAAATTAATAATTAAAATTCAATATATTATTTTTTATCTAAAAAATGATTTAATATCTTAAATTTCATTATTTGATTGTTAATTTCAAATTATTTTATTTATATTATAATTAAATAATATATAGTCTATGATTCTTAAAATAATTCTTTTAAAAAAATATCATTACTTTTAGAAGTATAATTTTTATTAAACTTTTTTAGAAGTATATAATCTCATGGTGATTACGAATTTAAATAAATGAAGCATACTACAGTTTTCTTTCCTTATTGAGAAAAAAAAACTTTTCTTTCTTAAAATAATATATTTTTTACTATTAAAATTTATTACGAAAAATTAAATTTATATTTTTTAAAATTTAAAAGAGCAGTGAAATTTATCGTAAAATTCAGACTCCTCACTCACAGGCTCAATGTTACTCCCAAATCTTATCTCGTTAGTGCAATTGCAGTTTATGAAGCGTTGTAACTAAATGGGAGATTCAGCTGTCACAATCGTGTACTAAAGTTTGGAACCGTTAATGACTGATGCGTTATTAAATGTGAAAAATGGAGAGTGAAAATAGCCCGCCAAAACCCACTAAAAATCTCTATTTCCCCCTAAAAGCTGCGACCTTTATCGGTTCTAGACCCAAGTAAAAGCACAAAACCTCTAGGGTTTTCTGCTGCTCGCTCAAAATTCGAAAACTAAAAAGAGAAATTATGGTGGGTTTGGAGTCTGATTCTCAGCCCCGAAATCCCCAACAACAGAATTTCCATTTTAACATAGGCGAAGAGGTTGAAGTGAGCAGCGACGAGGATGGTTTTAGAGGCGCCTGGTACATGGCCACCATTCTGGAACCTACGGCAAAATCAACTTCCAAGAAAAAGAAAAAAGTCATGGTGGAGTACAAGACTCTACTTACTGATAATTATGCTCCTTTGCAAGAGATTGTGGACGCCGGGCACGTGAGGCCTTTGCCTCCCATGGATTTGAACGACGCTGACAAGGTTTTCCAAGAAAATGACGTCGTTGATGCTGGTTACAGAGATGGGTGGTGGACTGGGATTATAAGGAAGGTTCTAGAGGGTTCTAGGTATAGGGTTTATTTTGATAATCCACCGGATGTTATTGATTTTCATGGGAAAGATTTGAGGACTCATTGGGAATGGGTTAATGGCAACTGGGTTCCATCCGAGAAGCAGGTATGCTGGTAGCTAAAATGAGGCTGGGTGGTTTTTGCCTAATTTTTTTGGATCTTGAATCTTTTTTTTTTTAATATTTGTAATGAGAAGTTATTCTGTTTGCATGTTGAAAATAGGGTGATAAGCAATAATTTTTCGTTAAAAAGACGATGCCTTGATTTGTTAGGTGTTAGTGGAAAACCTGATATAACTTTAATTCTGATTTTTTTTTCTCCTTTTCGAGTTCCTTTCAATCTTAATATTTTTTTTATATATGATGGGTTCTTTGATGGCCTCTTCCTTCATCTCTACTGATGAACTGTCATAGTGGGGATTGTGGCATGTCAACTACATGTGAGATGGAAATTTTTTTTCTGGGCAAATGCTTTCCTGGATCCATTGTATCCTGAAATGCGCCTTTACTGCATGAGCAAGTTGATCAACTTGGTTGAATATTTTCTTACTAATTTTTCGGCCCTTGCCCAGCCTAACAAGTTTAGGAGTGTTATAATACGCGTTTATTTTTAGCTATTCTTTTCATGACATGCCGTGCACTGGATAGCATTGTACCCTTGAATCGCATATAGTACCGGCTTAGTACTTTTTTGGTGCTACAGTGTCTAAGCTACGGGTTGCTTTTTTAGCTATTCTTACCATGACATGCCTTTCACTGGATAGCATTATCCTTGAATTGTATATAGTACCTGCTTAGTACTTTTTTGTTGCCAGTGTCTAAGCTGAGTAAATCTATTACATTTCATCGTGCTGATACACATTCACATATTTGGCACAGTTGCAGTGGGAAGTAGGTGGCAGGATCCTGTATTTTCCTTTTTCTATATTCTTTTGTTAATGCGTTCATATCCCATGGATTCCACTATTTCTAGAGCTGTAATTCATTGGATATTTCAATATCATAGACAAACTGACGAAATGTGCTATCTGTCTGGTTTGCATTCCATGTGAATAATTTGGTTTTATAATTTGATTTTCAAAGCAAACGGCAGGATCAAATTTTAGCTCAGGCACAGAAGTAGAGGTGAATATTGACAAGCAAAATGTACGTGATACTTGGTTCCCTGCAGTTGTCATAAAGGAAAATGGGGATGATACTTTCTTGGTGAAGTATCAAAGCCTAGGCAACAGTGATGAATCTGGAATAAAAACTGTTGTGGATTCCCAACATATCCGGCCTGTTCCTCCTCACTATGTTGACAGAAATTATGAGTTGCTGGAAAAGGTGGATGCAAAATACGGCTTAGGTTGGCGCGCTGGACTAATTACTAAGCTGCTTGCCGGGAGGAGGTACAATGTGTTCTTTAAGCAGGGAAATGAAGACAAGGAACTCATTCACTCAGAAATAAGGCCTCATGTGGAATGGGTTGATGGTCAATGGATTTGTAGATCCAAGGTAATACTTTACTTTTTGGTGTTTTGGATTGTTGTTTGCCGTAGTTATTGCTTTTTTTTTTTTTATTTATATATTAGAAAGGAACACTTTTATTTGTATTTGTGAAATAAAAATGGGGCCAGAACTTCATGGTGTTCACAATTTTTCTATATATTATTTTTGAATAATGACAAAGTACACCAAATGTATCATAAAATGATTAATCTCCAGTTTAAAGTCTGCATAGGATTTTGGACCTGTCCAATGTCTTTCATGTTAAGGCATGCATTTACAATTTGGTCATTGTGCTTTTATAAGTTCCTTGTGTTGTCAAATGACTGTTTTGGCTATTATAAATTTGCACTAGCTGCTATAGGTTAAAAAATGTGTTCATTCCTTTGTAGTGTTAGTCCATTAGATTTTGATATCCATTTTTAATTATGTTGTTTACAGATGCTTACTTTTAATATAGTTTTGTCTGGCATATTTTGCTTGGTAATGGGAATGCTGTTTCAAGACGTATGCTACGTGCTCATGATAAATTCTTGTAATGAGTATGGTTACAGGTTGAATTTCATATAAAATAAGAAGACATCAAAATTTTTAGAAACATAGATGTTTAACAGAGCCTCAAGAGCAGAAGCAATTAATTTCTTAATGATGTCATTTAGTCAAGTTTTCCTTAGAAGTACTATTGAAGAATGGTGTAAGTTTGATATTGTAATAATGGTCACAGTTATATTATACATCACTTTTTCTTCTCTTGTAACATGAGCAATATAGCAAATTGAACATGTCAAGATGAAGTTTTGCTCTTCGATGCAAAAATATTATGTGATACTTAATTTTGATTTGCTTTTGCTCATTTACTTTTAGAATTTTAACAGCACCTTTAATAGGAATCCTAAAAAAATGTCAAAGTTTTTATTTACCATTTGTTAGCTTAACCACTAGGTTTTTGTTTCAGGAAGTCTTGATTCGTTGTGATAATGAAAAAAAGTTAAGTAGTGCCAATAAGAGTTCTGAAAATCCTGACATGTCCATGGAATCAGAAAGTTGTGGTGCTGAAGAGACTAAGACTGAAGACAAAGTATTTTGTGCCACTCCCAAAAGCACAAAGAATCTCCGGGAGCAGTCAACTCCTTGCAATGAAAAGTCATCTACTCATGTCTTGCCTCCTAGTAAGAAGGTTAAGTTGGCAGCTCCTAATGGTACTGGTAACCATTCATGTCCTTCCAAAAATTCAGTAGAAGTCACTGTGGATGTCCCAGTGTCAATTGCACCATCGCCATTAATGAAGACACCAATTGAAAAAACTGCTAAAGAAGCACTTTGTGGTTCAGCCATTCCAAACACTGCGCGTAAAAGAACCAGAAATTCCATAAAGCCTATGGTTGAGGACCAGGCTACTGCTCAAACTGAGAGCCCTCTTGAGGGAAAGAAAGCTGTGAGTTGAATTGCTTTTCCTTCAATTATGAAAGTAAATTCCATTTCTGATGCAACTGTTCAATATTTTGATTGGCCTGTACAGCCAACTTTGATAGAAGAAACATGCAAGTATTAAAAATAATTTTGGCCATCCCATCTCCTGTTGCTGTTTTATGAGAGCACATTATCCATAAAATGGTACTATATTAACTGTGCTTGCTTTTGATTTCAATGTCATAGATAAGAATTTCTCTTTTTTGTGTTGAATATTAATGTTAGTGATCATTGACTTGTGTAGACATCATGATTTTAGCAGTCATCTTGTCTCTAGTTTTAACAATTTTGCAAAGATGATTTCTGCTCCATGGTTAGTTCAGAGTTGTGATAAATTGTTTAAAAGCCAGTGTCAATGACTTTGGTCAAATATATCTTTAGTTGTACGGTTTATGAGAAAGTATAAATAGTGGGAAGGTTTTGAAGAGGTTAGGAGCGAAATCACATACTATCTTATAGACATAAATAACTTTTTAATTTATAAATTACAATAACCTTCAAGCATGTTCTGAAATTTATGAGAAATCCTGTTTGTATATTCTGATGTAAGAATGTTGCCCCATTGCCTTCATATTCAATCATAAACCATCAACTGTTTTTGTGCTCTCTTCTTTTCTCTCTTCCTTTTTTCCCCCTCCTGCAAATTTTGCTGGTTATGCTTATTGAAGTGACTCTGAGATTTTATAGGTTGTTCCTCAAGCTGACAGAGTCCTTATTTGTATTAAGGATCTACCCGAGGTATGCTTTACTGCATCTGCTTTCTGAACAGTTCATTACCACCTACTTATTCTGTCTTTTAAAATGTCTTTATTATTTGTCGTATTTCTTTTTAATTTTCAATTATTTGTTTAAATTGGGATTAGTTAGCTTGTGAATAAAATTTAGCATATTATACTTTTTATCTGCTTTATACATTTGGAGTTCATGTTTTTTGTTTTTCTTCTTTTTTGTCTTTCCTCAATTTTAGCAGAACCTTAGCAATTTTTAGGTTTGAATATGACATTAATATTTAGTTTACTTTTGTCTTGAATCTTAGATTAGTCGTATTTCCTATGCTCAAAATGTGGAAAGATTGCTAAATCTACTCTGCATGTGACAGAAAGTGAAGTGATGCAGAATAGAAGGCTATTAGCTTTTAAATAGGATATTATGACCATATCTTCACTAGAAAGTCTCACTTTTCTTGCATATGATCAAATAGTAGCTTTGTTCACTCTTGGGCTTGGGTATTTCTAAGTGGAAGTTTTTCTAAGTTTATCTCTGTCTTTTGCTTCTTGCTTTTCTATTTTTTTTTATAGTTGAGTTGCATCTCCTTATTCATGCAGAAGAGTAAGCAAAAGAAAGGTCTTGATATGGATCGCCAAAAAGTGGACACTGTGACAAAGAAAGGGAGACCTACCAATTCACCATTTGGTATGTTAAAGAGTCCAGCAACAGGTAGTTTTTTCCACTGTTCTGAATGGTTGACATGCATGGCATTATTTATTTCTTTTATTTAAACTAAATTCATGTGAAATGGTTTTCACAATGCAGTGAATATTGCGACTCACTTAAATGAGATCAAGGATAATATGAATGAAGGGATACCTATTGTCATTGCATTAGGAGCTAGGGGAAGTCAGTTTTCTTCTGAGGAGACTCTGAAGTTTATGAGGGATCACAAGAAGAATTCAAACAATTCTGCAGGAGATAAGATAGTGGTAAGTGAAAATACTTTGCTTGTCCATATATTATTAGGTAGGTGTTCATTGAAAGGAAAGAAATGTCATGAAATCTGCCAAGATCAGCTGTCAAAATTAGAACCATCTGTTACTGAAATGAGATCATAGTAATAGGGGTGAAATTGTTTGGATTCTGGAGCTATCTAATGTTAATATATGTACAATAGCACAGCCATAATTAATAATTTTTTTTTTGTCAATTTTGGATTTTATAATCTATGACAGTATTATTATGCATGTTGATCAGTATCCTTTTTAAATGCTTTACAATGCCTTGTACGCTAAAATGTTAGATTTACTCGTTGACTTGTGTATGTGTGTGTTTGTGTATTAAGTTTGCTTGTTAAGGGGAGTACTTTTAATAGAAGTGCATCTATCAATTTGTCACCCTGCAGTGCATGTCAGTTAAATGGGTGCATATTGCTTTTGTTATTTTATTGAAGAACAAAACTCTGAGGAAACATTTGTCATAATCTAAGAAGATAATATTGTAGTCTGACATTGAAACACAAAGCAGGTTCTGGGGAAAATAGCCATCAGTGGAAGTTATTTGCCATTTCTTTGGAATTTTACTTCACATGAATAAACCGTTTAGAGATTCCAGATATATGAGGCTTTTTTACCTTTTTTTTTTTGTGTGTGATAGCGTCAGCACCTGTTCTGATTTAAAGGACTTTTTCCTACCGTATGAATCGGATAATACTATGTTACTTCCTATGCTTGTCTCGGTACTATTTACTTTGTTTATTGGAGCCATAGGAATTCCTTTCTTGGAGCCACAGGAATTTCTTTCAATCAAGAAAAAATCAATTTGGATATATTGTCAAAACCTATTACCTCTGTTATCAGCTTGATGAGGAATATTTTCCCCCCATTTTTCATCTACCTTATTTTTCTCATGTTACTGGCTATTCTTGTATGGTGGTTCAGCTATTTACTATTCCCTTTTTACTGGACTAGATGTTTGTTGTTTCTTTTGCAGTTAAATCAATATAAACGTGGAGTAAGTAGTCAACGACGAAAAAGGGGAAGACCGCGTAAATTAGTACTTGCTAAGGCTTTGGAGGCCGGTATATAAAAGCTTTAAGCCATAATCATTAGCCAGTTACTTGTACACTTTTAAATTACACTAATACGTATTGTAATTTGTAGGTATTGAGGAATATGGTATTCATGATGTTGAATTAATTGTGAGAGATCAAACAAGTAGTGAGGTTGAATTGCCAATACAGACTAGGGTGGAGGCTACAGGTATGAAGGGGTTCTAAAATGGCAATCATTGGAAGAGATGTGTTCTTGCCTCTAAAATCTGTTATTCAAATAAATGGACACTGTTTTCCACCAATATTTTTCTTGCTCCTCTCTCTTCTTACATTTTACTTCGCAGACAAAGGAAAGCAAGAAAAGTCTCAATACACATGCATACACAAATTTGTACACTTTTTCAAGAACTGAAGTGCTTGTAACTCTGTAGTTTCTCAAGTTGCATCTGGAGAGAAAGCAGCTGAAGTTTCTGAGATTGCTTGCATGACAGAAGAAGTTGATATGCCCATTGCCACTGTGTCGAATGACGTGGTTGATGAAGATCAACCTCTATCTACTTGGATCGGGGGAATGCACTCTAGTGCTGATGAAATAAGTAAGTAACTGAAGACGCCTTAAATGCTTTTGCTGTGGGTAAAATATGATTTGGACCCTAAATTATTTATTTCCTAGAACTTTTACCATGCAAGTGGATTTACCATTTCTGTATCCCCCCCCTCTCTCTCTCTCTCTCTCTCGTGAAGAAAGGAATGCAATGAAGGGAGAAAAAGAAGGAACAACTGGCAAAATTTTCATTGCGAAATTCAAAAAGAAATTTGGGCCTTTTTTACAAGGTAGAATAAGTTTTAAGAAGAAAAAGCAAACTGCTGAAGTCCGTGTCACATTTGTAGTGTAAGTTAACCAAAAAAGTAACAAAAAAAATTGATTTTTAGAGATAAATTAAGTTCAAGGACATTAATGTCCATAACATCAAGTTTGAGGGACAACATATGAAATTAACCTTTCTAGCTGTCTTGGTTCATTTGACTAATTTTTGTCTGCATAGGATCATCCAGCAAATGTTCTAGCGGATTGAATGAAACAAGAGGAAGAGATGTTGATCTAGCGATGGTAGCTTCCGGTAATGAGCCTCCTGGTGAAAGCACACCAGATGGGAATCAATGTTTGCCTTTTGTTAAGAGGTCACTGGTTTGGAAAACAATTGAATCTATGGAAGTATTCCTAGTTGCTCCTCAGAAACCACATTTTCGTCCCTTAGCTGAGTGTAAAGAGGAGTACCGAGAAGGATCAGCTATCGGTATTATGGTAACCTTTGCCAGTTTGTTTGAAAAGATTTCATCACTGCAATTTGAAGATTCTAAAAGCATATTGGAGAGTACGTTGGAAACTCTTCTTGATTTGGAGAGGCATGGATTTGATGTTACCATGCTACAAGACCGTGTGAATGAGTTGCTATCAATTAAAGATGGCAAAGAAGAGCTCCTTCATGAGTCGAAAGATTTCGAAAAACAGATAAGGGAGCATACTGATGAAAGAAGAAAATTGGACTTAAACATAAATGATATCGAGAAGAAGATAATCGAGTTGCAGGAAGAACTTGCTGCAGCTAAGTCAAAGATGGATAAGAAGGATCTTGTGATTAGCAAGTTGCAGTTGCACGTGAATTCTGTGAACAGACGATTATTCGATGCTCGGAATAGTTTCATTAAAGTAGCTAGTGCCCCTTGGAAATCGCACTGAAGCTTTGTCTACAAAATGACATTTGCACATTAAGAGTAGGGGGCAAGTCAAGAGATGTATAATTTGTGGATTGTTACTGAAATGATTGGAGAAGTTGCTGAATGATTGGTACTGGTAGCTGCCAAGAGATAGGTAGTTTAACTTGAACATGTTTTGCTAAGGCCACCTTATATGTAGCTTTTTGTAGAGTTAAAAGGTTGGTGCTATGCTCTGGGCAACAAATTAATGAAATCATCTCAGTTGCCAAGGCTGAGAAATTTCTCTCTCAAAAAAGAATGAAGAGACAAGAATCAAATGTTCACATTAGCCAAACGATGTGGGGTATATATTTATAAATTCATAGTATCTATTGTGGACGTGACCAGTTTGCTTGTAAATTGCAATTTCAGTTCCTTCCTTTGCTGTTGTTATTGACTTTGAACTCTGTAGGGATTTAATTGCTTATGTTCTCATTTCTCTTCTCAGGTTTTCCCATTTTGTTGTGTAGCCATTGAAGGGTTCATTTGAATTTATATTTTGACCCTCCTGACGTGCTCTCTTAAATTAGTTTCAAATAGATCCATTAGCCATTATTGAAATGAGAAACCAGACTGAAGTGTGTTGTCTATTAGAAGAAGAAAAGAGGGAGTAAAGCGGTGAATCATCTCCAATGGAATTAATTGACATGTAACTGTGGACATAAATGTTCAATTTAAAATTCAATAGAACAGTGGATGGATGGATGGTTGAAATTAATTCTTTATATTTCAGAAGATATTTTTTTGTTTAGGAAATTCAGAAGGAATAGTTTACCTGTGGAACTCTGAATAATTAATGGTAGGTAGGAGAATGCATCGTCACATCTTTATTTCACTGTTTCAAAGGAACTGCAACTTGCCTCTGCCTGTAATCAGTTTCTAGCAGCAGTGTGGGCAGTGGCATGCCAAGAATCTATAAATTATAAGTTGTAAAGAATATTGAGTAAATGATGGTAGTTTAATTTAATTAATGGTGGTAGTTGATAGTTTCTTTCCCTTTCATTCCAAATGCTTGCACCTCAAATATGCAATAGTCTGGTTGTACAATTTTAATTGAATCCATCAGTTTCAGAGGACCCAACCAAGGTTATCGCTTGGAGTTGGATAATAAACGAGTATGCCCTAAATATTCCCTTTTTTTTTTTTATACCAAGTATTTTTATTATTTTTTTATAATTGTATCTTTTGAAAGCAAGATCAATTAAAAAAATAGTCAGACGTTGAACTGTTAAACTGCAGTGTGCAAAAACCGAACCGAACCGAAATAACCGATTTTTTCAATTCGGTTCGGTTATTTGGTTATTTCGGTTCGGTTTCGGTTTTTAGTTTAAGATAATTTCGGTTATTTCGGTTCGGTTTTAGAAGCCAAAAAAATCGAACCGAACCGAATATTAATTAAAAATATTTTTTTATTTATATAATTAAAATTATTTGAATTTTAAGGGTATATATTGAAAAACCGAACCGTAAAATTTCGGTTAACCAATTTTTTATGGGTTTATATATAAATTTATATA